>JAUZST010067077.1:0-22319 GCA_034779995.1 Parotocinclus haroldoi | reverse complement strand
TCTCATCTAGTAGACTGGATTGTGCAGCAATAATGAGTAGGTTGTAGTGAACGGGGGTGGGGTAACGTTAACAGTAAGCTAGCTGAGCACTTTGCATACAACCTCAAACGCCAGGGAAATAAGTAACGTCCGACTAACCTCAAATTTAAACCCGTATATCTAAGGTGTATTTTATGTTTACACCGCTCTCGCGTATAACGTTAACGCCACCTGTAACCTCACTTCTGAAAAATGATTTTCAGGCCTTTACTTTTGGAGGTTGACCACTTTTTTCTTTTTCGACTAAAAGACAATGTACTTTGCAAAAAAGCACGTTGTTTTGTTGTACAACGTTAAACAACTCGAAATGGCTCCGCGCGCGCTGTTTGTTTGGTTTAGTTAAAGTACACTGAAAACCGTTCGGGAAAACAGCTAGCTGGCTAATTAGCCACTGTAGTTGTTTAGATGGTAGCTGCTCGGTTTGTTACGGCCGATTTGCTCTGGCTGCGTCCCAAATCCGTACTATTGTACTAAACAGTGAATAAAAGGAGTACGTCGCATATGCCATAGTTGCTGTTTTCACAATATGTAGTATATAGCAAATAAAACAGTCTGTGGTCCCGTGCTTCGTTCGAGTTAGCTATAGCTGGTTAGCGGTCGGAATCCTTTGGGCTCGATTTATAGTGGATATATGGTTGCTGCACTGTTTCTAAGTGGCCAAGATATGAAAATGTAGTCAAAATTCTATATTCGCTAGGCCCACCGTTGAACCACTTAGTGTAATTAGCTTGAGTGGTGCAAACTAATGGAATTAAACGAGTGCGTCTGCTTTTAACTGTACTATGGTTAACGGAGATAATCGGATTGGGGTCTTTTAGATGTACCACAACGTCTAAAAGGCTGATCAGACCGGAGCTGCTTGTTGTTGCTTTCCAAACGGTATAATCTGCTTTCACATGTCCGCGATGCTTTCCAGTGATCCGCCCGAAGTTACTTCTCACGACATCCATATTAGAACAGGCCAGGTCTTTCCCTTCCTTTCGTAGTGCAGAAACTACAGATATAAAACGCGTGTATTCTAACGGCACAGACTGAGAGATCTGGGCTCTTTGCATATTTAAATACATTCACTGGTTAGTTTCCTAAATGCATTGTAAAGTTAAGATCGTTTTACTGGTAAAGAAATAGAGCGTGCAGCCCGACGCCTCCTTTCTATTTAACCAGGGCAGTGTTGCGATGCTTTAGGGAAACCCAGTCCGTATCAGCTATCTGTTGAACCACAAATGAACATTGGTCGCTAGAAATACGGCGTTTCGTCCCTTAAGAACCTGTTTTTTTTCCTCGCACGTTGTATTTTCTTCGCATTTAAACCACATCAGTGATGAATAGAGAGAATCAATGAGTTGGTAGATCCAGGGCCCAACAAGCGGCTGAGAACAAGATGGCGTTTTGAGCCTTTTCTCCTTGGCTTCCTTTCTCCGAGATATCAGTATGCCATTGATTTCGCTCACAGGAAGCGCCTCATTCATGTCTGACATGACGTTTTATTCTAGTTATTTTAAAATATTTCCCCGACTGCACCGTTGTTGGATGTTTTTTTTAAACACTCATACGGTCGTACAGTTTCATGGCAGGCATGGCAAGAACAGGCTCACGCTCTTTTTAACTGACGTGAATCCTGCACGTTTCTTTAAGACTCACCACACATTTTTTACAAGACTATGATAATGCTTGCAGTAACTGGGGTGCTTGCATGGTCACTTATTGCAAGACTACAGTTTTTACTTTGAGCCCTGTTGGAGACAACAAAAATGTATTGAGAATGCACATACCTCATGTTTGATTAATCTATAATCATTTAACTTTCCTCAGCATTAGTCACTGTGTGTGTGTGTGTGTGTGTGTGTGTGTGTGTGTGTGTGTGTGTGTGTGTGTGTGTGTGTACACACATATATACACATCCACACCTACATACACACATACACGCTTTATGTTGTTAGGTCTGTCACTATGTAAGTGATTAAAACATATGTTGATTTGCTTGTTGTCAGGCACTTTTGCCTTTGCTATGGTTTGCTGTGTGTTTTTGTGCTGGTACCTTTGCTGTTTTAAGCCTGTCATGGGCAGTTGTCATAATCTTCATATTCTGCATAGAGGTTGAGTCAGACTTCCATCATGGTTTGCAGATGTCTTTTGAGCAGCACCCATCTTAAGAAAGCAAAAATCTAACCACTTGGGCTGTGTGGCTGGTGGTGTCTGTGTATTGTTTCCTGGAGGTAGAATGGTGCATGCACAGTGGTCTAGCCTTCATAGCTACATGATGTCGTAAATATAGCATATTTTGTACCAAAGAGTTCTAGGGACCAAATTGTTATCATCAGCCTAGCTCCCTAGTAAATCAAAATTTGTTCCATGGCTTTTTTGATTTGCATATGCATCACCAATAGGAACAGCCCACACATTTAATTTCTGCAACTCATAAATTGTGTTGTATTCTCCGACTATGTGAAGGCTCAATAAAGATTGGAATTCATTGACATGCTTGCGATTTTAAATTTTTAGAGCGAAGAGATGTTGTTTATATAGTTGCCGATGAATGGGTATATTTAGAAATGGTGGTGGAGCCCACTCGTACCGACAATCTTGCTTTGATTAATGAGGTAAAAAAAAAAAGTCCCAATACAAAGTGTTTGTTGAACTACAATCGCCCCATAGATTGAACTATTGCGCTTGCGATAAAGAGTCATGATTTTATTCTGACACCTTTTTTTTGGAAATTTGTCTGACTGTGAAATTATTTCATTTGGTTCATGTAAGGCATAAGTTGTTTTTTTTCTTAATACAGATTTATTTAGCAGATTTCTTTTAAGTTAAACTTAACTGTTGCTTTTGTTTAGTAGTAGAATTAGACTTTTAGTGTCTGTGCTAAAGTGATTGGAAAGTAATTTGAGCGTCCTTAAGTGATGTATGGTTTCATTAAGAGCTCCTTGTCAGTTGTGGTTGAGGATGTCCACCTTTTTAAAAGCTGGTGCTCGTTACTCAGCAGTGTTAAATTCTGCACAGAATGTGACCTATTTGTTTCACTGTCTGAATTATTTAATGAAGTTAAGGTGGACCACAGCTTTTACAATATTTCTTACAAAGCTGATATTTTTAGAAATACTGGCCTTCTCAATATCTGTATTTAAGTTATGCACAACATTACAGACCCGTTAGTGGCAGATTTAAAAATGGTGTTCAAATATTGGTCCGGATATCTGCTGTTTCAAGTCTGCCATCTTATTTTGCTTCTTGAAGCCTGTGATTAGACACTGCACTAAATAAAAATATCTCTGAATACAGAGACAGATTATTTTGTGTGTGTGTGTGTGTGTGTATTTTTTTCCTAATACTTGCTTTCCTCCTTGTTTGCATTGTTACTTCTTGGGACATGTAGGGGAGTCCGTTTTAAGCCCTGTAAACCTGTAAAGAAAACACAATTTCTCACAACCATGCAAAAGACAGGAAAGGGCACATTTCACAATGCCCTTTCTCATTGTTGCAAAGATAGGAAAGATAAGGTACCTCCCGTAATGCTAATTTGCTTCATTTCTTGACACAATCGGCAAAAGGAAAAAACCTTAAAGTTTCTAAAATCTTTACATGTATTAAGAGCTTTTGTTGGCACAGTGGACCATCTGTATTTGCAAATTCAACCAATCATTGATTGTAAATTGTAGAGAAAAGAAAATCCAGAAAGTTCCATGTAAGCAGATCTTGAATTTGCAGCACGCTGAGCACTATGAAACTTGGTTCCATGGTTTTGCCATCATGGTACCAATCCTTGAGGCCCGACTGCACCTCTATATTATGCCCTGAAAGTACAGCGCTGTACAAAAGCCTATATATCCTGGTAATTTTTGGTATATTAAGGACCATGCCAAGTTCTCGTGCTTGCATCGAGTAGTGTATCTTGAACATACCACTGCAGCAAGAGACTCTGGTTCTGTCTGTGATTGTGTATTGCAAGTTTAAACAGTACTAGTTTAAGTAATTTTGTTCTGTAACTTATTAGAAGGAATAAACTTTTTTGTAATCACTAGTGAATGTAGACATATGCTGTTCAACCTAGTTCTTGTCAGATAAATGGACACACTCTTGGAACTTCATGGAAACCATGATTAAATGGAAGGTTACCAGTGCTAGAGCAATGACCAGATACTCGAGGTTCAATTAAAGAAAATGCCAGCTTGCCAGTACACTGCTTACAAAAATTAGGATATATTTCAGTATGGGATATTTCAAAATGAAATGAAAATGCTCATTTTTGTGAGCAGTATAGTTTGCTGGTATGCTGGTGCCATCTTAATGTAGATTTGGAATTCTCATCACCTCAGTAAGCTACCCTCTTCCTCAAATCTTTGTTTTATTTCCAAAAATCAGTCATTTTCCTCACCATACGTAGGGGTTAGAAACACTGTCCCCCGTTCCAGCAGGTGTATAGCATCTCATGTTGTGGTGTACACTCCTGGGCCACATCTGATATTGCTAAATGTGAACCTTTCAATTGTGTCAACAGCAAATAGTTGGTCAGGAAGTCTTTAAGAAGTAAAGTAACTTAGTATGGGCTAGACTTTCCCTTTGATTTCATTAAATACATGGCTCACAATTATGGGATATGTCATTTTGGAACATCCCCCTAATGTTTGTGAACAATATGTTTAGGTCTTGTAGGTAAAACTGCAGACAGCTTTTTATAGAAAGAGAAGTCTGTTGTGTTCCACTCAATGATAATGGCTTCAAATAGCTGACTAGTAGCTGAAAAATGTTTGCCAGTTGTTTTAGACCAGATATATTAAATCTAGTCTGACGTGAGCCTGGTGGTCTTGTTCTCATGTCCCTTCTCTGTCTCTCACTGAAAAATAACAATCATTCTTTTCAGTTGTGGGAAGCAAGCCTTTCTGAAATATTTCTCTACTGAATTGATATTCTGTAGTGAAGCTGCTCACCAGTACCAGCAGCTGAAAAGGCTTCCCACACCATGACTCCTCTGCCTCTTAATGATAGCAGAGGTGCATTCACTGTTGTTTCTCACCAGATACCTGCAGACTCCTTTTTGTTCCATCACCATGCAACTCAAATTGTGACTTTAGTAAATACAGATGTACTGAAATACTCTGAATCAAACTTTTCGTATTCTGTCAGAAACTGGCTTTAAAAAAACACATATACATTAGACAACTTCTGGTTATTTTTCTTCACGGGATAGTCTCATTTTCTGAGGTCTTATTCTTCTGTCAGTTTTCCAGCTTTTTTCAGTCTTTGAGAACTGTAAATTTCAGTAGGTGGACAGCTCTGCTTGAAGAGGCGTCGAACCCCTCGGATCCTTTTTGTGGCAACATCACGTTGTCTAAAGCCTGTTCTCTTAATAGCTGATGGTAAAAAAAAGTCTCTTTTGGTACTCATAAAGTTCAGGAGACAGTGGATAGGTAATTTTATTAAAGTTTTGTGATCGGTCCTACATTGGAATGCAGGTTATAAAATACAGAAGTCATCCTCTCTGCCCTATAATCACTAGTGCACAAATATTGCACACTGTTTGATGGGTATGTATGGCATTACTTGTGCTATGCCATAATATAGTAATCGATTTATTAACAGATGTGTAATAGATTCTGTTCTTTTTTTAGTTTTGGCTTTATTCTTCTACACTGTTAAATTATTCACACTGTTTGAACTCACTTTCTGTGGTGGAATTCAGTTTAACATTCCAGTTTGTTAAAAAGCCAAAACAATTTTTACCAGCTGTAGCTGGGAAGTTCCGTGATGCTCAATCTGCGTGTACCACTTTGTGATGGTGGTGTGAAACAAACAGCAGCAGTTCTGGCGCGTAGCGTTAAGGTTTTGTGCTTTCAGGATCTGGTGGATGTGAGGGGAAAAAATGGTGCACCTTAGAATGTCATTTTTATGTTTTAATTACTGTTAATTAGAACCATGATTCTCAACCTCTGGTCCAAGCCCTAATCCGGCGGCACCAGATATCACACGGGGTGTGTAAACCTTTGGCTGCTCTGAGGTGCTTGATTTTTCAAGGTGCAATTTGCAAGTGTTAGATATACGGCTCACAAAACTTGGGGTATATTTAATAATTTCCCTCCAATTCCCCCAACATGTTGAGCAGTGTAATGCACTGACTAGGGGAAAAAAATTCCTATAAAATTATGTAAACATATCTTTACTCAAAAAGCTGAAAAAGGGGGGAAAACAGTGCTTCTACAGTGCTCACAAAAACTGGGGCACATTTCAAATTGAAATGAATTTTGGTCAGAAGTGTATAATTTTGTCCCCTTTTCTCTCAGGTTCTTTTTACACAGTCTGTATTTTACTTTTACTTGGCCTGTGTATGCAGGCTGTGATAAAATGAAGTTGAGAACTGAATTGGAGTAGGGCTGGTGGTATTCTATTGATCAGACAAGTGACAAATAAAAGTGAACCAAATCTGAACTGTATCGTAAAGCCTAGTTCACCCATTAATACTACCTGATTGCTAACCATCTTCTTGCTTGAAGACCCATTTAAAAACAATTGTCCTTGTTAAAACAGAATATAAAAACCTGAGGCACACTGCACAGTGAAGTGATTCTGCCACGTGAGCTAAAGGTCTGACCTTCCACTATGCAATAAACAGCTTGTGCTGTGATCACATTGTGTAAGGTTGATTTGTAAATGTTTTCATTGCCCGTGTTTGCATAAGTCTTTTTTGGAAAACTTGTCGTGGAACCTGAAGATAATTAGCATAGATATTGTCTATATAAATAGTAGTAGTAGATACTCTTATTGGTACTCAAATGTTGTGTGCGGAACTAAAGCTTGCGCCTGCAATTTTTCCTTCATAAAGATGTGCTGGTTTTCAGGACACATGAAAAAGCAGATTGACATGTAACAGCTTAAACCGTCAGCGAAAGACACCAAAAGAGTAATCTCAACATGCATCAGGAAACTGGCCGCTAAAATGGGAAAGTCAGGAAAACATGACTACATGAGATATGCCCACCATATTAGACCAGGTGCTGTACTTGGGTCACTAGACCTACCCATCAACACCTAAATGGAGAACCCCAACCAATATGTTATGGGTTGTGACACTGTTATAGAAGTAAACCACATGAACAAGAATCTGAGCTCGACTGAGAATACCCAGAAATATCTGGGATACTCTAAAACAAAAGAAAGTAAGAAGCTTTTGTGTATCTTACACACACACAGGATTCAAAACCTAACTGATATTCATTAAGCATCAGTAAAATTATTTATTTACCTAAAGAAATGTATGTCATGAATATTTCTAAAAGGTGACCATGGAGTAAAAATCCCATGCAGACTATTCCTTTTCTTTTGCTACAAGTTTCCTCTTGCACTCATTGGCTCTTGCTCATTGTTTGTATCTAGTCATTAGAGTGATTACTACATAGTTGAATTCCCAACGTGCTGACAAAATACCAGATCCACCATAAGTGCTTTCTGTAAGTTCTCGGTTGGCTTGAACTAGAAAGTCTGGGGAGCAGTGTGATACCATGAATTCTTCCTAATGTTACTCAAACCACATATGAACAATCTATGGCATGAATCAGGCCCTTCCCATCACTAAATCCCATTGCTATGAAAACAGTACCTGGACTATAATGATGTTTGTATAGCTAGCATGTGACTAATGGATAGAGCTTTGCCAGGGAACTACACTCCGACTGATGGCTGATAAATGACTAAAGTAAATTATTATTATTAATAATTATTTTAATTCAAGGTAAGCTTCCTTATACATTTCTTTCTGTGCAAGATCAGCTAGTTTTATTTTTTTTACCAAAGGTATTCAGACAATCCTACAGACAGAATTTCTGACCTTAGGGCCAACTTGGGACAGATGTTTAATGGCACTGAATAGGATTAAAAGATTTTCTGTCTGTGGGTTTTAGCTTTTAGGATTACGGGCTTGGTTAGTGATAGTGCTGATTATCTGGTAGACCGACCATTACAACGTGAATGAATTTCTTATGGATTAAATGCTGGAGTCAGTAAACGCTAGTCTCAGACATGAGCCAATTATGTAGGCTCACCTGGTTCAGATTAAATTGAATTGAAGATGGTGGGTGTGAAAAATCTATTAACATGGAATGTGCGTAAAAAAAAAAACTTAAAATAGACGTCAGCATGGCTGGTCATAGTTTGAAATAATGTTCTGTTCACACAAATATTTGAGCAAAGGAACGACAGTGGGAATTCACAATAATACGTATGTTGCAGGATGTGAAGTCTGTGGTCACTGTTTAAATGAAGAAGCAATGTCAGCAGTTTGGAAATATTCCAGCATATTTGAATGTTTAGCTAAATGTTAAACGATACAAGCATATGATGTATATTTAATTTTCTTATAGTAAGAAAGTAAGGAACATCTTGGGGAAAATAAAACTTGTTTTGAAATTCATTTTAAAGTCGTATGTTATCACGCTCTTGGCATAACCTAAATGCAACTATTTGTACTTGGTATGACAAAAAGCAGTGTTGGTGCATCCTTAGTAGAAAACCAGGAGTGGTGATTGGCTCGCATCCTTTACTGCTTGTGGTAACTTTTACGCCAAATGCTGTTCCATCTGTGTGCAGTTTTAAGTTCGGTTACACTGCGTTAAGAGGACATTTTAAATCAGATTCTTGTTTAATGTGCAGAAGCAGTTTAGACTAAATCCTGAGAATCATTTATGTAATTGACACAACAAATGAGACACGGTGTGATGTGATATTCGAGATGATCTGGTAGAGAAGAGAATTTGTCATTCGATGCATGGAAAATGGGTTGCAGAAGAATTTAGTCTAAGGAATTTATTGGCAAAAATAGTTATGGCAGTGGGGCATGGTCAAGGCTATAGTGTGATGGGAGTATCTAGATTTGCAAGTTTATCAATGCATACAATCATTTGAGTCTGTCAACAGTGGCAGAAATCCCGGTTTACAGAAAGGTTTATTTAAATTGGGTAGAAAGACAAAACTATTGGCTATCTCCTCACAGATGAGATTTTTTTTTTGTCTGAAGATGTTACAATGCTTACTGTTTTTTTTTTAATTTATTAATTTATTTATTTTTTCTAAAAAAGCATACAGTGCTGTTTCTGTTTGTGGAGCTGGGGTACCAGTTCTAGTTTTGGTGTACACTTTTTGTTGCCACTTGTGTTTTTGCAAATTTCGTAAAAAGCTGTTGTTCGAGTTGTAATGACTGTCACTGTGCCCAAAACATTTCCACAAAGTAAAACCTGGAAGTCCGGGTGCTGTGCAGGTGCTCATTAATCAGTAACATGCTTTTGCCCAAAATGTAAAAAAACACGGTGTGTTAGCATACATTGGTTACAGTGTGAATCTGATAATACAGGGTGAGTCAAAAGACACAGGACACTTAGTTTTACATCTGACTATTTCATGACCTGTCTGAATACTCTGGCAAATAATAAAGGGTGAAGGGGGCATTTCTTTTTAAGCTATTTTCAGATCAATGCTGCCATATTGGACCAAGGTAAAGTTTTTTTTTTTTTTTTTTCTCCAATGGGAAGGTGATCATGTAGCATATCAAAGAAGACCAGAATTGTGATTTCCAATATCTGTTGTAGTTCAGTAGTTATCAACACAGAAATTTGCAACAACATTGCCTGTGATGCACAGCTATTTGATGTGCTAAGTGTGCTGTGATTGGTGCTGAAAACACAGCTAAAGTTGCAGGATTCAATTGTTATGAACTGGCATGAGAAATGCTGTCCCAAGCCTCCATGATGCTTTTAAGAATGGCAACGTGTTTATTTCAAGTAATCCTCAAACCTACATCCCCTCATTGTCTGAAGCTATCCATTTTGTAAATAAATGAGAACAGTGGTAGGCATCACGCACCCATGGTAATATGGCTGTGACATCCCTATTATTGCTAATTTTCCCTAATTGAATATGTTTGTTTTAGTTGAGTTGGAGTCTTAAGATTACAACCTTTGTGAGAAAAGTAGTTGGATATGAACAAGTGGTGTTGTGGTTAGTGGATTGTTAGTTCAAGTAGTGGACTGCGGCCCAGAAGGTCTAGGCTTTATATCCCAGTGTCGTTATGAATAATAGCATAACAGTATTTAAATGAAAATAAAAAAAGTTAAGTTTTAGTATGTTTGCCCTTTTGTGATATTGACAACATGCAGTTGAGTTGGCATGGAAGTTTTTTTTTTTGTGCGATTTTAAAATATACCAAGTAGTATTTGGTGCTGGCGGCAAATGACTGGCATACTGTCTTCTGGTTATTATAGCATGTTAAGTTCTGGGGTGTGTTAGGTGGTGAGCTGATTTGTCATATGTGGAGGAAAAAGTTCCGTAGTAAAGACCTGTGCCCCTTAGTAAAGATGAAATGTCATGACAATATGGCACAGTAGGAGCATCTTTTAATCAATGAGGTTTATGGGGTGCTTCTTATCAACAGTGTTGAGTACCTAAAGACAATGGTCCAAGGATGGACAAACCGCAAGGCTCATCAGTGCATGAGAGCAATGGATTCTTTTGAATCTGGTCTGAATGGCTGGACCAGTCACAGACAGCACCCCTTGAAGAGCATGAGGCTCCATAGCCACAGAATTTCATAATGATCTACACACTAACCACTGTCCATCCTATGAAGTGCCCATAGTAGGCACACAAGTATAACAACCAGACCTTGGACCATAAAGTTCTCTGCTCCGACAAGTCTTTTCTGTTCAGTCACGTTTGTTCTCGGGTGCATATTTATCAGGAGAGGTGATGGCAATAGGATACATAGTGGGTGGAAGACATGCTAGACTGTTCTGCTGGGAAAGCATTCATGTGGATGGGCAGTCAAGACTTGCCTATACACTCCCCCCATAGTAGCGCTATCAAAATAAGAGGTCACATGCATTAGCATGTCCACTCTTCTGAAATCTGTCCGAGGGCTGTGTATGACCACCATTTAACATCTCTGTTGTAGGTTATATCTTTATCTAGTTATATCCCTCTTATATCCCAATGATAATATATATTTGTTGCATATTTTCTGTAAATGTTGTTAACGTTTTATATAATTAAACTCTACTTGAGTGCAGTAACTTGGTCGAGTGTTGTTACCAACACATGAAAACCCCATGTCAACTGAGGATGTAAAATGTTTGTTTAGATCATGTTGTCGGAATCCCTTTCCAACTTTGTTGTTCGGTGTGCCATGGTAAAAAAGCCTCTTGCTACATCCAAGTCTGCTGTTTGTTTTGAATGGTCGACTAATTTTGACTGTCCGCCACTATTCATGCTATTAACATGTTTTTTGCAAAGGTGATAGTGTAGTTGTTTGAGTCAGTCATGGGAACTGATCTTATTAAACAATGGACGTTCTTCTGTTTTCACGCAATGCATATATTGTCATATCGTACAACCCTAATCTGTGCTAGGAATGATTGTGTACTTGTATTCCGGTCCTTTTGTTTACCAATGGCTTTGACTATAAAGAATGTAGTTGGATCTGTGGAGTAGGATCTGGAGTATCCATAACGAGACCAAGGCAAACGTGTTTTTTGAGAACGAGCATGTTTAACGAGATTCAGTTTAGGAGGCCATTTTACGTCTATCCATATGTAGTTGCTCAGCAAGATTGATTTTGATCCCGTTTTCTTTTTCTGAAGCTTTTATTGCTTCCTAACTTTGAGTACAGCATGAGTGTTGACAGCTTTAGAGCTACACTACTCACAAAAATTAGGGGATATTTCAAAATGAATATGAATTGATTAAAAAAGAAACCTTAGTTTTTTCATTAAACATTTCCTCAGCAAATTAAAAGTCAAAAGGTGTTTGATTATGCAAATGAGATGCAAATTCAATTATTGTGATTAAGTAGCAATTGACATATTCGTGGGATGAACAGAAGCATGTCAAACTGGATGAGAGTGGTCACCCAACACTGGTAAAACACACTGACAGCGATTTAGCATGTGGGATCCTCTTTGTATTCGTTTTGAAATATACCCATATTTTTGTTAAACACACAAAAAAAAAAAAAGTTTCCTCCACTGCTGATTAAACCATTGGGCTTCTGTGAGCAGATGAAAAACTAACTTGCAGTTCCACATTCCGCTGACGATAAGACAGCAAGTTTGAATACTTGACATTTTAACTGCTGAAACATCCTCTTTTGAGAATGTACAAATTAACGTTGATTGCACAGATGACATGGACAATGCTTTTCCAAAAAAAGTTGAGGCAAATTGTCAGCCTGACTTTCAGACAAGGTTTTGGTTTTTTCCCCCCACTGTATTTGGACAGTAAAGATTTTGAAAATGTTTTTCACACCTATGTTATCCTTCAGTTAAGTACAGAATTTGTTTTTATAGAATATGTTCAGTTAAAGACTGAGAATGTATGTAGAGAAACTTGAGGTGAAACATACACTTGTATGGTAAGTGGAACTTGTGTGTACAGAGTGTTTAAACGAGAAGGACCTAAATGCATTCCTGATGCGGACAGCTTATCTATTTAATTCAGTCACCTGAATAAGGCATTTTGTGCTGTTATATACAGCTCATAAAAATTAGGGGATACTTCAAAATTAAATATCACATAATTAAATATTCCCTAATTTGAGAGCTGTCTGGTAATAGTAATCATAATGATGATGTATGCAATTGAAGTCCTTGGCACAGTTCCCGTTCCAGACTCAGCCTGTGTGGAGTTTGCAGGGGAAGAGGACTCTCCCGTGTCGTAGTGTTGTTTTTGTGAGTCGTGTCCCAGTTTGAGTGTGCACTTGTGCTGTGATGAATTGGGACCCTGTATGCTCTTGTTTCCTTTTTGGACTCTTCGTTAGTGGTTAGTCACCGATTCCCAGTGGATTGGGAAAAAATGCATGACGTTATTCTAAAATTTGTGAGTAGTGTAGATATACCTTATAGTCTCTGCCTTTCCACACCTTGTTCATCCATCATTCCCTCCATAGCGTGCCGTTTAAATTCCCCTTTAGTGAATAAGGCTTATAAAATTATGCAGCTTAGACCAGTAAAGCAGGAGGCTGCCTGACATGCCTCTCAGCCAAACCCCTTTTGTCCTTCAGTCAGCTGACTGATCATGCTAAGACAATGAAGGCCTGTTCCTATTGCATGCACTCGGTTGCTTTGGGGCACAAGACAAGCTAAGGTGTTTTCTAGTAAGTGCACTCTGATGGCTGCCATTCTCAGACTTAAGTAATTAATTTGGTTTTTCTGGTTCTCAGACCACACGTTGTAGCTAGTTTGATATCTCTCAACTGTATTGTTAGTAGTTGTTTGAAATGTTTCACTCAGTGATTTGTGGTATGCATTTGCATTTTCCCATCAGCCATAAATCCAAGTTCGTTGCTGCCTTGAAACCATTAACTGTACAGGCAGAGCAAACTTCCACTGAAGTTAAATGCGTTTGTTTCTCACAGTCACTGTTTGTGCGTGCTTCTCAAAACCTGCTCTCTTTTGAAACACCTGCTCATGTGGTATATACAACAGGAAATGTATTGTGCTGTCACATAAATGACAGTCTGTAAATGTTTGCGTGAATGCAAGCATGTGGGGTAAGGAGGGGGGTATGTGAGCACTAGACTCTTTTGGCCAGGCAATGTTTTTACAATCTTATTTTGCACACATTTGGTGAGCCCATGCAAATTGTAACCTCATTGTAGCCTGTCCTTAGCTGACAGGAGTGGCCCTCTGTGTGGTCTTCTGTTGCTGTAGCCCATCCGCCTCAGATGTTCATGTTGTTCATTCATAGACACTTCGGCACAGTTCAGTTGTAATGAGTGGTTAATTGTTACTTTTGACTTTCGGACAAGGCTGGCCGTTCTTCACTGACCTCTTGGATCAGGAAATCATTTTTACCCAGAGATTTTATCCACTCAGTGGATATTCTCTATAAAGAGATGGCTAGAGATGGCTGTGTGTCAAAATCCCAGCTGTAATACTTAATCCGTCTAACATTAACAACAACACCACATCCACGTAATCATCTTTCTTTGCCCATTGTGATGCTTGGATTGAGCTTCAGCAGGTCGTCTTGAGCATGTCTACATTCCTAATGCATTTCTGCCTTGTGAGTTTACATGTACGTCATGATGTCCTTTTCCAGAACGACTTACAATTGATGCAGGCTTATAATTCAAGCAATTGAGCGTTAAAGGGTCTTGCCAAGGGACTCAATGAATACAGTCTTGCATTGTTAAGATATTTGCATTACCACTAGGTATTCATATTTTTTTTTTCTCATGCCTTTACCTTTGTGATGTTTTTGGAGCTGTACTTGGACTGTACTTGTAAAAGATGTCTCCTCCATCTCACCATGTGCTTTTCTTCCTTCTGTTGAACAGACCAGTGTGTGTCCCGGCAGTAGGAGCGAGGAAGAACTTTAGAGGAAGAAAATGAGTGAATTGGATCAGTTACGCCAGGAGGCCGAGCAGCTGAAAAACCAGATACGAGTAAGAGTTCCCTCCACACATTCTCACACACATTTGCACTAACACAAGTCAGTCAGATGATATCAGTTTTCACCTCGGTCACAAATGGTTTCACAGCAGCTGCAATTATTCACCTCATGTCACCTGTGTCACTTTTCACTGGTTGCTAGGGGGCGCCCTGACCCAACTTTAGCGCTGATCACTTGGCTTCATGAGTATTCAAATGCTGGTGCTTAGTCGATCTTCGTATTCATACATTTTCTGACCGTGTTAGTATATTGGTTTTTTTTCCCCCTTCCCTGTTAATCAATTCACAAAGATTTCTGTAACACTTAACACACTTGCTTTGCACCTCAAACTGTCCTTCATGGTGCCTTGTGACACCATGTGCTATATCCATGGAAGCAGTTGAAGCAAAATGTGCTTTTCCTGGACTGATTCTTATCTGCAGCTGGTTGTCACATGGTGATTTATTGGAAATTAGTCCACTAAATGGGGTCTAAATTAGTGTAGAATGAAAATTGGGTCTTGTGAGCCATTGGGCTGTGTGTATCCAGAACTAAGATGCTGAATGGTTTGTTTCTTACACTGTTTGATTTCCAGATGTACAGTACTGTGCATACATTTTTGCCTTTCCCCCACCAAACCAAGGTAGAAGGCTCTTCTTGGCGTCCAAATGAAGCTGGCAGGTGCTGAAATTGCTCTAGTCAAAGAGGGGAGATTACACTAAATGCGCTGCTCACAAAAATTAGGGTACATTTCAAAATTAGTGTTGGATTTTTAATAAGAAAAACTAAACAAGAACATCAAAGTAAACAAGTCGAAAGTTAGTTCTATAATGCAAATGAGATGCAAAAACAACTTCTATTTGTTTGGTGAAAATGCACTGTAGTATCTGTACATTCCCTGATCTTGAACATCCTGTAATTTTCCAGCTCTTAGAATGCTGCTGTAACACCATTTGCCTGTATGTGAAGCTTGAGCTATAGGACATTTTGAAATTGGTCAAACAGTGGTACCTACACTTGGAACATCCTAAAGCGATATTAGCAGACTGTCGAATTTCTTTTTAAGAGATTGAAACGGTACAAAGGACAGGCTCGGGTCGCCCATCTGCCGCAACACCCAGAGATGACTTACTTGACCTTATTGGCAGGAAGGAGATGGTGTAGCAATGCAACAGAGTTTCGGGTACAGCTGCTTGCTGCCATTGGATGAGTGATATGGCCCAGACCATGCAAAATCCTCTCCATCGTGCTAGACTGATTGCCTGGTGACCAATGGTATGCTGTTGTCTTCTGATATCTGCTGAAAACTGTGTAGAACCTGTAGAAGCTGGGCTGACCAACTTCATCTTTGGAACCATGAGTGGTTAACTATCCTCCTCTGTGATGAGTCATGGTTCAGTTTGCAGCATGACCGTAATCGTGTCCTGATCTGGAATGAATGAAGAACACAGGAGAATCCACGGTTCATGTGAGAATCAGTGGTGGTGGAATCATTGTTTGGGCTGGTGTCAGCATTGGTGGTCGTACCGAACGTCATCAGAAATAGATAACTGACTGCTGTGAGATACCAATATGAGGTCCTGCATCCTATAGCTATAACCTATGCTGGAGCAGTTGGAATTTTCTTTTCATGGATGATAATGCAAGGTCCCGTCGTGCGCATCTTGTCAATAGCATGCTTCAGAATGAAGCATGCTATTGACCTTTTATTTTGCGAACCTGAATCCAATTGAACATGCTTTCATTGTACTGGGAAGACATCTGGCAAATTGTCCAGTGTCTCTCACAACACTTCTTGAACTGGAAACTGCCCTGGAGTGGTGGAGTATTATGCAAAAACTGCTGGACAATCTGATTCTGTCCATGCTCCATCACTGTCAGTGTGCTATGGCAGTCTTGGGTGACCATGCACCCTACTGAACAGTCAATGTGTGGCACTCCCGTCCAGTTTCACTTGCTTCTTAATCACAATAATGCACAAGTTTGCATCTCGTTTGTGTAATAAACAACTTTCCTTGACTTTTCATTTGCTTTTGATGATCTTATTTAATGAAATAAAATGCTTAGTTTTCATTGTTTCAAATTTTGAAATCTTCTTTGTGAGCAGTGTTCTTACCTTTGTGGCTTACAGTAGCTGTTTTTGCTTATGTATATTAAATCTAGGAGCTGACTAACAATTATACATGCTCATTGTACAGTTGTTAAATCGTTCCAATGGTGACTCAAGACTTTTGCACAGTACTGTAGGTCATTCTAAGAATGTGAGAAAACATTCCTGCCATCATGTATCCAATCAGAGTTGAAGATGCTTTCATTTTCATTGAGTCAGTCAGGTGTACAGGATCAGGAATAAATGAGGTAGGACAATAGGAAATAAAACTGCCCATATAGGATGGATTGGAGCTAATTGAGACAGGCAAGGTTGAGATGTTCTGGTCGTGTGGAAGACTGATGCAGGGTACATTGGGGAAAAGACTGCTGAGGATGGAGTCTGGAGGCAGAGGGATGAGGGGAAGCTGTAAGTAGAGGTTAAACTGTGGTAGGTCAAACGGGGTCCAAAGTATAGGGTGGGGGAGGTGATCCACTGTGGTGAGCCATAATGGGAGCTGCCAATTAAAGAAGCAACGCTGTTTGGTATTAAAAGTTGGGATTGTGGTCACTTTGTACTTTTCTGCTGATCCATTCATTCCCTATAAAGTAAATGCAAGACGACATTGATTTTGTATCTTTTGCTAGAATTTACTGGGGTGCTCATGTACACGGAAACGATGAGTGCCAGTTTGCTACTCACTCAAGTGAGTCACCTGAGGTGACTTTTCACCCCATAGTATAAATAAATTGAGGTTTGAGGTGAGATATCATGAATGGGAATATTTCCACCAGATGTGGGGCTATATAGTGGTTTGAAGCGTACATCAGCTTAAGATAGAATATTGTGGGCTTCTTTCTGCAGTATTTCTTTCTCCCAGTGTTATACAGTTGTCAGGGCAATTTCAAGCTTGATGTTTTTTAATATTATTTTTTTGAAGCAAGTCATAAAAGTAGAAGGGTTTTTAAGTGACATTTTAAAAACAAATGTACAGAAGAATGCGTTTGTCTGGATCTTTCATATTTAAATCCTTTGTTTGAATCTTCTGGTTTATAACCACGTTTGGTGTGTAAATGGTATCCTTACTGGAGAGCACACAGTTCCATACTCAAAGACATTCAAGAGTTTTGAAATTAAGTCCCAACACATTTCATATGTATACTGATTATCATGCATGCTATTTTGTTTAAATCAGCCATTAGTATCAACATATTTGCTTAATTCAGAATGTATTTTTAAGGGATAGAATGGTGACTAAAGTATTATGTCTGTTAACCTACTGGTTCAGTACAGCACATAGATACAATACAGCAATAATATTAATTACAACACCATATTAAAACATTTAGTACTGTACTGTACAGATTTGCTGTGGGTTTTTTTTTAATAACTTGAAGCACTTCCTAAATGGGAAAAAAGAGAACGGTTGCCTTTTAATGAGTCTTTTTTTTTTTTTTATTTTTTTTAATCATCCTTTCTTTGATGGATGTTAAATGGACATATTTTTAATACGTCCTCTGCCACTTTAAATCTTAATATTCATATTGTCAGGAGAATTAAATCAGTGCCACCCTTGCAAGTAGTATAATTGGAATTTTGATGTAGAAGTTAAGAAATATAAATAAATAACTAGTTAAACTCACAAATTTGACGTCTAATCAAGATAACGATGATGTCTTTCAGGATGCAAGGAAAGCCTGTGCAGATGCCACACTATCACAGGTAAATCAAGCGAAAACAATTTTTGTCATTTAATCAAAATTAAAAAACATTTTGATGGAAGTTCAGTTACCTTACTACTTACACTTTTTTCTTTTTTTTTTTTTTTTTTCTTCTTCTTAAAGATTACAGCCAATATCGACCCTGTTGGAAGAATCCAGATGCGTACAAGGCGAACACTGAGAGGACATCTGGCTAAAATCTATGCCATGCACTGGGGTTCTGATTCCAGGTATTTTGTTTTAGGAATGTTTTTGTTGTTGTTGTTGAATGAAATGAGTGAGCTGCAAGAACCAACCAGGAACCAAGAACCTTGACTTCTCGTTAGCTTGTTGTAGGGGTTTCCCTTTTAATCTGGATTTTGTAATCAGTCTTGTGGTGAATCATTTCTTCCTTTGCACGTAGGTGGCAAATGATAGATTCTTAAGTGTAATGACTAAGCATGCATTGCTTTTGTGACATGAATTCAGTAATCGCAGTTTAATAGATAACGGTGTTTTTCATTATAAACATGCCTTCTGGTTTAGAGTGTAAGAAATGCATGTTAATGCTGTTTCTGTACTATTACTGTATTAATTTATCATGCTCTTTGCAATGAAAGAACTGTTTTTCTTTTCCTTCTGTAGGCTGTTGGTCAGTGCATCCCAAGATGGTAAACTCATCATTTGGGATAGTTACACCACAAACAAAGTAAGCCCATTTTAGTATCGAATGTCTAACCAAACCAGCTGTTTAAGCATGTGGTTAACTCGACTGTTTTGTGTCTTTAAGGTTCACGCCATTCCCCTGCGTTCCTCCTGGGTCATGACCTGTGCCTACGCTCCCTCTGGGAACTATGTGGCCTGCGGAGGCTTGGACAACATCTGCTCTATCTACAGCCTGAAGACTCGAGAAGGCAATGTGCGCGTCAGTCGTGAACTGGCCGGACACACAGGTAGTGGACGTGCATTTTAGGCACTTGTATTTTGGTCCGCAACATACTGTGCTGTGCAACAGTCTTAAACTGCCATTTGATTAGATATACCATAGCTGTAGCAATGGCATAATGAACATATGAAATATAATTTCTTTCAGTTGCTTTATTAAGTACGTTTTACATGACCTCCCCCTAAACTTGAGCAATAGTGGCATCTGGTAGCTTCATCGGGCTGACCGTTTACAGTCCACACTGAGAAAAGACCCTGCCTGGAAGCAGGAGCTCAAGTCTCTAGAAACACTGTTCTTAGAACTACGAACAACTTACAAATGGGGCACAGCCCTAAGAACTACAGTATGAAAAGGTACCACTGGTGCAAAATGTGCCTATTGTCTAAAGGAAGCTGTGAAAGAACCGTTTTGGACAATGTTTGCTATATACAGTGGGGAAAATAAGTATTTGGTACACTGCTGATTTGACAAGTTTTCACACCTACAAAGAATGGAGAGTTCTGTAATATTTATTTGTGGATATACTTCAACTGTGAGAGACGGAATCTAAAAGAAAAATCTTAAATCGCATTGTATAATTTTTAAATAATTGATTTTATTGCATTAAACTTTGATGCAATATAAAAACAGAACTTAATATTTGGTACAGAAACCTTTGTTTGCAATTACAGAGGTCAGACGTTTCATTGTAGTTCTTGACACATGTTTGATGATGTTTAAACACACTTCAGCAGGGATTTTGGCCCACTCCTCCATACAGATCTTTCAGGTTTCCAGTGCTATTGCTGGGCAACATTTAGTTTCAGCTCCCTCCAAAGATTTTCTATTGGGTTCAAGTCTGGAAACTGGCTAGGCCACTCAACCTTGAAATGACCTTGAAATTCTTCTTACAAAGCCACTCTGTGTTTCGGGTCATGCTGGAAGACCCAGCCACAACCCATCTCTTACATGACCCAGTTTATCCTTCGTTCAATACGGTGCAGTCGCCCTGTCGTTTCCACCCCCATGCTTCACAGTTGGGTCGGAATTCTCATCTTCCTTCTTTCTCCTCTGAGCACAGCGAGTGGAATTCATAACAAAAAGCTCTATTATGGTCTCATCTGACCACTCTCTCCAATGCTAGCTGTAATTAGTGGTTTAATTATTCAGGATGATCATTAGTGAACTTTAAATGGCCTGGACATTTGCTGGTGTTCATTTTGGAGACTGGTCCCAGCTCTCTTCAGGTGATTCAGTGATCAGGTCCTCCCGTGTAATTCTGGCCTGATTCCTGACCTTTCTTGGAATCATTTTTATCCCATGAGGTAAGCTCTTTAAAGGAGCCCCAGACCAAGAAAGATTAGCAGTAATCTTGTTTCTTCCAGTTTCTATGAACCACACGGACAGTTGTCTTTTTACCAGGCTGCTGCCTATTATTTTGTAGTCCGTCCCAGCCTTGTGCAGGTCTACAATTTTGTCTCTGATGTCCTTAGACAGCTCTTTAGTCTTAAGCATGGTGGAGAGGTTGGAGTGTGATTTAGTTCAAACAGATGCAATTAATAAAGGTAATGAGTACAGAATAGGAAGGCTTCTTACAGAAAAACTAACAGGTCCGTGAGAGCCAGAATTCTTGATGGTTGGTAGGTGGTCAAATTCTTATTTCATGCAATAAAATGCAAATAAATTATTTAAATATAATTCAGTGTGATTTTTATGGATTTTTTTTATGATTCTCTCTCAGTTAAAGTGCTTCTATGGTAACTTGCAAAGTTTTTCCCCCAATGTTGCTGTGCATAATCTCACAGATATGTAATATACATCACGTCATCAGTGCGATGATGTTGAAACAAAATAAGCTGAAGACTATGGTGTTTTGACTACCTGCAAGTTTTATGGGGAAAAGGCATGGCTGAATTAACCACATTTGTTTTTAATTCGTATATAACACACGTTTTTTTTTTTTAACCTTAAGAGGATTTGGTAATTGTGTAAGCAATTAGAATTCTGGCTGGCTCAAATGTATATCTTAAGTTTTTGTTCCTCTGTGGTTTCAGGTTATCTGTCTTGCTGCCGCTTCCTTGATGATAACCAGATTGTCACGAGTTCTGGTGACACCACCTGGTAAGATGGCGAAAGTACAACTTTTTAAAACTACTGTGTTTCCAAGGTGTTGTGATAGCAAAACATGCAACATTACTTCAGGGGGTGTGCGTGCGTGCGTGCATACCTAACCTAACAAATTGCGGAGAAGAAAGGAGTTTCACCATCTCATACAAAAGCTGGAAATTTAGGTCTTCCAACCACAAACAGTTTGAGCTTTTTCTCAAATATAAAAGATATTAATTATATTACTATTCTGTTTATGAACATTAATCCCAAATGTAAACATTTTGTAAGCACGTAAAATAGAGGAAACTACAGCAACGAGCAAAGGACGATGAAAACATCGTTTTTATGCAGTCTCTGTTTCTGTTTGCCTCTCTTCAGGCAGCCAGGTATGAAAAGGCTGCCAGAAGAGGCAGACTGAAAATACAGGAGCTGCTTCATCAAATGCAGAACTGTCTAGTCAGTGAGTTTTTGCAAATTTAATGAAATAAAGGTGAGGTGTGTGTGCGTGTGCGTGCGCGTTATAGACTAGCTTGAAGTAATTTACGGTCGTCAGATTAATTGAATGAAAAAAATCACGTTATGTGCAACTGCTTTAATTCACATCTATATTAGTTAGTAGAGACCACTTTAAATACACAGGGATGAAATCTAAAAATTGACAGGACATGCTTAAATAAAATACACTGCTCACAAAAATTAGGGCATATTTTATAATTAATACTTAATTAATTAAACAAGAACATGAAAAATGCAACAAGTTAAAGAAGGTTGTTCTTTAATACAAGTGAGAGAACAAATTAATTGGTGAATGTACTATATAAAAGGCTGAAAGTGCTGGAGTTCCTGTTCCTGGTCACATCCTGTAATTTTTCAGCAATTGCTCTAACACAATTTGTCTGAATGTGAAACTTGGAGAGCTATAGGACTAATAGATATAGGACGTATTAAAACTGATCAGACACAGACAATAATGGTAACAACACTTGGAACATCCCAAAGCATGATTAACTGTCTGTGGAATCACTTTTAAGAGACTGGAACAGTACGA
>JAUZST010067066.1:0-22320 GCA_034779995.1 Parotocinclus haroldoi | reverse complement strand
TGTAAAGCTGCTTTGAGACGATGCTACATTGTAAAAAGCGCTATATAAATAAAATTGAATTGAATTGAATTGAATATAAGCTGTAGGAGCACATGTTGGCCTGGGTCCTTGGCCTGTATGTGGAGTCCTCCCTGTGGCTTCGTGGGTTTACTCCAGATACACAGGTTTCCTCCCAAATTCTAAAGACAAGCATGTTAGGTTCATTGATTACTCTAAATTGTCTAATCTTGTGTATAGATATAACTGTGTGTGTGTGTCACTGAAATGACCACTGATGCTGATAGCAACATTAAATAAACAAACAAAAAAGACTGACTACTACACAGTGTCATATGATCAGTGTTATCCCATGAAAACATTCACATTAGTTGACAATTTACAATAGTTACAAAATGTGAAGGGCATACTTCACTTTGTGAGATACTGAATAAAATTTAAAACCAAATGTCTGTGGCTGATAGCTTCTTCCTTTTTTCAGGAAGGTGTTCTGTAAGGCTTTGCTTTTATGTAGCTTAAAGAACATTCATAAATTTGAGTAATGATGTTGGGTGATCTGGATCAAATGTTGGTTCTGTATCAAAGTCCCAAGGGTTTTTATTGGGGTAGAGGTCAGGACTCTGTGCAGGCCCAGAAAAAAACTTGAAAGAACCATCCAAACTGTTGCCTGAAATTTTAATGAACACAATAACTAAGTTTTACAGTGTTATGTAACAGTAAAGCAATTATTTAGGACGGGTCCCGACATTCTTCTATTAAATATAGTATAGGTCAGAACAGGTCTGTGTACCGTGTACATATAGGAATGGACTGTAACTTTGGTTTTAAATATACAGTTAATGATTTACAGTGTGTGCTGTATAAGTACAAAATTCTCTCTAAAGTCATACCATTTAAATTAGTGCTAGTTAGTCTAAATGCTGCATAAAAGACTAGGTAGTAACCAGAAACTTTCTAACTTAACCACTCTAATTTTTATTTCCGACTTGGCAATTTGTTTATATATCTCAATGACTAATTAGCAGATGTTATCTAGGCTAGTTATAACCACTACCACCTACCCACCTCTGGCTATTTTAGTTTATATTTTAAACATGATATATGAAATGCAGGTGGAAATTAGAAAGTTCTGAATCAGAAAACACCTATTTGTCATAAAAAATGTAAAAAAAAAACTTCCTGATAGCTGGTGCAGAGTTTTCTTACCTTGCAAGCAACTTGACCAACAAGAAACTTTAAACTCCATTGTGCTCCTGAGTGTTCTTCTCCCAGTTCCACTGCTAAGGATTCAATAATCTTAAGGCAATGTCTTGCTTACCCACCTCTAAGGTTGTCCCTACTGTTACAACTGAGCCCAACCTGGTCTCCTCCTTTACCTGAACCATTCAGTGGAACTTCATTTGGGACCTAGACCTCACCCAAACATCCATGCCAACCCAGTACCTAGCATACTGCTAATTTTAGGTCACTGGACCACTGGATAGGTCATTACAACCATGAAAAGTCAGGCTCATAAGTACTGGTGGGAGTCAATGACTGCATCATTAGGGAGACAAGCTACAAGTCACATCAAGTTATGTAATCTTAAATTAAGATCCAAAAATATTTCAGGTTAGGAAACAACAATGCCTATTGGACCCACTTGCCAATGTATGCAAATGAGATTTCAACCGCTTGCTAAAATGATTTCTAAATGTTATTCAAGTGTGTATTCTTCTAAAAACACATAAGCAATCAGCCCAATACACTATGATTACATATCACCCAGAAGGGTTCAAACAGAATTATTTTTGTTTGCCTAGACTGATCTGAGATATGTGTTTATGTAAACTAAGCATAAGATTGCTTGTTGTGCTTGTATTGGTGGGTTGATAACTCTTATATCAGCCCTACAGCTACAAGGAATGATATCCTGTTTAGATTATTGTTATTTCTTGCAAGCCCTCTGGAAGAAAAGTAATTTCACCTGTTTGACTGAATGTGCATGCCATACTGAGCACTCACTGAACTGATACTGGAGCTTTTCATTCTAGTGTACTGATACGAGACCTCTAATCACTGCTGATTGCCTGCAAATATTTGTTATGACTACAAACACATCAACTGAATCTGAATAACATGATGAGGGATATCGCTTCTGTAAGAGAACAAGTTTACAAGTTTTGCCTAAAACATAGTTTACAAATGCAAGACCTTAAGTCGCATATCCACAAACAATCATACAATTTCATTTTTACATTTCATGTAATATTGATAATGCTTTAAAAAGAAAATTGCAACCACACATCAGTTTCACAACATAGTAACTAAATCATTGGTGTAAAATGCTGTAAAGCTATCTTATCTGCGTTCAAAGCTCCTATTTGTTCAAGCGTAACCAGTATTGAGTACCTTGATTCACATAAGGTACAGAAATATAAACACAGTTTGGAGCAAGCCAGCCATTATACAGCTATTTTAGAGCTTTATTAGGTCAATAATTGTGATGATATGATTCCAAACTAACAGCCTTTGTCAATAACTGCAAAATAACAATACAAAATACAAAAAAGGAAATGTAACCACTGGTACTCCTTGGCATGTAATGTCTGTCACTGATGCTATTAGGAATACAAAGGACATTATGAGTATTTCGTAGGTTTTCACAATTTAACACATGAACGTTGATTATTGGCACATATAACTGGCATATGTGTGTTTGTTTTTAGCCTAAATGTGTCACATTTCTTTTGTTTTCACCTCAATTTTCTGCTCCGCCACACAGACATAGATGAAATGGCGCTCCCCTGTAAAGGTTCAGCTTCTGAATCTCATACTCGCCCAATTTAGTCTTTGTACAGTCTTTTTTTCTTGATGTCACTGTAAACACTGCTATTATCTCTGTTCTACACTGTCAACGTTTCATCCATAACCGACACATGCACGCCCACAGAATGAAGGCCATTAGGCCGACGGCAAATGAAAACACACAGACGTTACTAGGAGTATTGCCTCTGCTGCAGGTAGGATGCTGTTTTATTGTTTTTATCAAGACATACTGGAAAAGCCTTTTATTTTTTTAAGACTTTTAATATATACAGTTATGATGCTCACTCAGTCTTTCTACACCATGTTTTTTAACTTTGAATAAGTGTGTTTATGATTTAATTAAAATTTAAAAAGGGTTAAAGGTTCAGCAAGATAACCTTCATTCTAAATGGTCCCCTGTTATATAATCGGCACACATACCTACAAGCACATGCCACACACAGAAAACATTCCTAAGGTGTAATTTAACCTTCTCCTTGCAATCCATTTACAGTGCTGCCAAATATAACACACACCATGTGCCAAATAGCACTGTAGGACACCTCATCTGATCCCCCGCTCTATCCTTCACAGCCTATCTATCATACACTACCCCACCACCACTATCAATTCGTCTCGCTGTGCCACTGAACAAAGGCTCAAACCAGGTGCCCCTCTGAAGTCACTGAAAAGAGAGAATAGAAAGTAATTACCACTATAATACCATTCGTGTTCTCTGCTATACAGACACATTACAATGCACCTCACACAGGTGAAGCCACTGAGTGAGAGATTCTCCCTGTTTCAAATAGTGTTTTTCATTTCTGCTCTAGGGTTCCTTTTTGGCCATTTTGCCCCTTCATTTTCTTTTGCATCATCCCAAATATAGGTGTTTTCTATAAAGTAAGAATAAGCAAATGGAAAAGATGATATATGTCAGAACATGGAGCCAAAATTTTGTGATAGTTCTCAGGACTAATTTCTTCATAAAACTAGCTATAACTTTTCTAATATCAATTGTGTATGAGACACAATACAACAATGACACATTTGCGCTGTATGTAAAGGACAACAAGAGAGTGGGTGGTTTTTCTGCACTTCTGACAACCTATTTAAAAAGCAGACAGAATAAGGGAAGACATCAGAAAACCTTTGGCAAGGGACGAAATGAATCAGTGATAGGAATTGTCCTGCATCTGCCAGATCTTGTGCCACAGCATTTCTCCTTATTATTCTTAATGGCCGGTGATTTGAGTTTGTAATTTAATTTGTTGGATGCGTCTCTTCCAAAGGAGATGATATTTAAAATTTTATTTTCTGCTTCTCCTTAGGGTGAAAGGAGACTGAAGTTGGACTTTATGTATCTGTGTCCTGTACTTTTTATTTAAATACAAGATAAATGTAAATATAACTCAGCTCTTGTGGATTCGCTTACACTTATTTGATAGTCAGGCGACACAGCAGCTCCTGTCTGTGTGGAGTCTACATGTTCACAGAGAAGTAGATGATAGAGTCATGTCATAACTGGATATCATTACTTTATTTTAAGAATACTTTTCTATTTCAGAGCAGCAAGTGTGACAGCTGTCAACTACACTGCTCAAAAAATAAGTTCAGTATGTGTTTATATGGTGATAATAATACCTCTGGAAAAAATATTAAATCACAAATAATCACAAACTATTTTTGTTTAATATTCTACCTTCATGAAACAAACCTAAGTTTAAAAAAATTCCAGGGCAAGTAGAGGAAAGAATAGACAGAATCACTGAATACTAAGAAAAATGTATGGAATTAACTTGTAATTTTGCAATTCTGAAACAAATATCAGTACATATATATAAATGCTAATTAGTATGCAGTTAATAGGGTGTGCCTACAGAGCTATTTATTAAATCAAAGCTTAGATGGACCCAACAAGAGAGCTGTCAGTTAATACAATGTACATGCTCAACGGACAAATAATTATATGCCTGAATAAAACATACCTAACAGGGTGTACATTTGAACAGATATTTTTTGCCACTGCTGGAATTGGAATTATGACCATTTGCAAATTAAGCTACTTTCTTCACACTATGGCCTTTAGCATAAACAAATGCAATCACTTTAGGGTAAGACGTCACAGCTTCAGGGTAGAAACTCAAAATAATGTGCCTTTAAAATAGAAATGCACAATAAAAGAAAAAACTGATCAGTAACAGGAGGCAATTGTTTCTAAACATTGAGTGATTCCACAAGTTAGTTCTCTCATTGAGCTGTATAAAATATGCAGTTATTTTAATAATTTAATATAATTAGTTTGAGGTATGTTTCACAAAAATTAGATTCAGCTATTAAAGCATAGTTTTGTGTCAGATCTGGTTTTATTTGTATAAGTAAACAGATGGATGACTATCCTCTTAAGTGTGGTGAAACCATATCTTTCTGCATTAATTTGTCACATGACAAACAACAACTGTGCATGGCATACCTGATTAAGTTAAATATCTAAATCAAACAAAAAACAAAATTTTATTACTTAGTTTGTAAAAAGTTTTAGTAGTCTTTGGTAGTATTAACTAAGGTTTTACATTACAAATAGGGTTTGAGCTGGAATAGTATTCATACGGAGTCCTTACAGCTAAATTTCTATAAAATACAAAAAAATCTAACCAGAATCTTTTTCAGAATTCTTTAAATGATCCAAATGTCCCATTAGCAAAGGTTGAGTGTAGCTTGGCACTGACCTGTGCATTCACGAGTCCTGTCAAGGTGAACTATACTCTGCAAGCTCCCAATTAACCTAATCCACTGGCCTAGGTTCTCTCAATCATCAATCACACAATTCAAATTAATTTTGCCTAATAAAAGTATTAAATAATCATTTTCATTAGCTCCACTTTAATGGATTCATATATCTGCGTTAAGAAGAATGTCAGTAGTCCTGCTTACCATGAGTATATTTGCATACTGGACAGGAAGTATGGTAGGGAGTGCACACCAGACTTTATATTATATAGAAAATAAAGGAAATTTGCAAAACAGACCGTGAAGAAATGCAAATGTCAAAAATAAGTATGGGGCGAGTGCAGGACAGAAAGGGAGGAGGAATTGATTGCTGCAAAATCCATCATGCATGACCCTTTTAATGTCAGTCATATGTGCAGAGGGACCAAAGGGAAGCATTGTTCAATCATCCTGCAGCATCCTCCAAACCATCATAACCATTGCCTTTAGAAATTTACAACAATATGAAACAACATGAAACTATTGCACACTATATATATGTTGTTTCATTTTAGCAGGCCTGATAAAAATGATTATGAAAATATTTTTTCCAAACTGTATTAACAGGAAATGGCTCATGGTAACTACTGTTTACTGCTACTCTGGTTACTCATGCTACTCATGTAATGATTTGTCGGTACCTGTTTCTGTTATAAGTACTTACTGTTGTATGTTGCCTGTCTTATGTGTTCTTGTTTCTGTTTCCTCTGTGTTAGTGTTACACTTGTATTAGTATGTTAGCATCTGTGTTATTATTAGTATCTTTATTAGCTGTCTGTTAATCTCTGTGATTCTAATTGTATGTTGCCTTATCCAACGTGCATCTCTCTGTTTACTCCCCATACCTTACCAGTATGTCGCTTGTTGATGATGGTTTCTTGCAATGAACAACCAACTACTTTGTACTACATTTGCAGTAAAGGTTTTGGGAGTGGTACTGTGCTGAGTTGGCAAATAGTCACTGCCTTGGCAACATCAGGAGCTTCTGGAGCCACTGTGGCAACATCAGGAGTTTCAAGGTCTGCCGGGGCAAGGAGAATTAAGGAGCACTGAGCGACATCAGGAGTGACAGGCACTGTCAAAGCTGGAGCCTTAGGGGTTTTAGATGATTAACCTGGAGCCTCAGGGACCCCAGGCCATAAACCTGGTGTCTCATAGGTCTTGCATGCCCCTCTCCAGTATCCAAGAACTGCACGGTCCTGGGCATAGAGACCTTAATGTCCAGAACAACTTGCATTGACTTCTGTTTTGGCTAATGTGCCAAACATATAGTGATGAAAAGAAGGCATGGTTGATAGGGGCACAGACAAAGACAAGACACAGACAAGTGGAGCAAGATGGCTAAGCAACATACGAGGTTATCATAGGAGAAATACAGCAGGCTGTACTTAAGTAGCCGGTCTGGAAAAAAAGAAAAGGGTCAGAATGGAACCATATAGGGTGATGTAGCTACTGGATTGCTTCCAGTGTCCATCACACCATAAATATTTGGTTTAACATAAGACTTGTCTTAGTGGCACAACTGTGATGACAAAAAATAATATTTTTTTTTATTATAATATACAATAATACATTGTTTATGTCTAATTTTCATAGATAGCATTAAGGAAGAAAATTGATTCAAAACATTTTATTGAATATCTGATCTACTGAATATCAGATCTACCTTAAAGATACAAAAAATAATTGCATACATGCTTGTCTGAAATGAGTATTCTCTGTGGATGTAATATATCTGATCTAGTGACAGTTTAACATCACATGAGAAAATCGACAGACGACACTTTCACATCTGCAGTGACACATGTATGTCACAGTCATCAAGTAAAGTCCAATATATAAGACTCTAAAGCTACAACAAATCCATTGAGAAATATTATTTGTCCCCTGCTTCCTGTATGTGTGTGTGTGTGTGTGTGTGTGTGTGTGTGTGTGTGTGTGTGTGTGCCTGTGTGTGATCGTATGCATGTGCATGCGTGAGACCGTCCTCTGAGATGGCTAACAAGAGGAGGAGAGATGTGTTGGCGAAGTATTCAGGTGGCACAGTGACACATCAGCACCATGAAAGAAACTGTGCTGGTTTCAATACACAATGTCCTGCAGAGCTGCTTACCTTATGTTTTATTCACAACATGGGCCTTGTGTGTGAAACAGCCTGAATGCGTGTCTCTCCATTCAAACCCAGAGGGTGGAATTATACACCTACAGTATTTTGGCACTGTGTGGTAACTTCAGCTTGTATAGAAATACCATGCCTAAATTTTATTCATTCACATGCCAACTGCAAATTAGTAAAGTCTATATCTATTTCTTGGATAATAAAGGCAATGTGGTGTTGTTATATAGTTATCTGCACTAAAACAAAGCAGGGTTCTGTTAGACAGCATTAGTCAGTTCTATTTCAGTGAGTCTAATGGCCTTGGGGCTTATGATTAATCCAGCTCTTCTAAATGTTGAATAAAGTTAAATATCAGAAAGCCTGATAATTAATTACACATTCCAAAAAACAGGCAAATTGTCCCCAACAATTGTTTGTCCTCTGTACATATATTTTCAAGGGCAGTATGGTTCTGTATGAATATAGCTGCTTTAGATGGGTCCTAAGTCCTAAGTGCTTATGAATAAACCTGCAGTGCACATTGACTATGAATTCCACACAATATTGTTTGAGAGGCTTGCAAGAGTGCATTCTGTCCTTCATCTTTGCAAATGTGGATGTGCCTGAAAAATGAAGTACCAAGCAAAATTTTCTCATAAGGCATAAAGTAAATTGGAATGATCCATTCCAAACCCCCAGAATCCACACTGTATTATATGCATTAATTGTGTTGTATTGTACTGGTACTCTCTGATTACAAAAGGGGATCCATCCTGACAAATCCATAATAACTTAAAGTATCATAATGAGTGTTGGGTAGAAATGACTATTCTGTAAATAACAAAACCTATGATAAGTAATTCAATTCTGTTTAAAAGACATTAACCTACAGTTGACCAAAACCATTAACACAAAGCTTATTTTTGTAAGTTAGTGACTATTGTATTGAAAGTGAAAACTTAACCTTACTTTGTACTACTTTAAATTTGTTGTTTTGGCAATGTTTTAATATCAGTTTTTCTATTTAGATATAAATATAAAATGGAAATGTTATACAAAATAAAATTTATAATAATTATCCACAGTTTTTAGAACAAAATGGCTTCTGAAGGTCAAAAGTCAGTATTTAGTGTGGTGTCTTCAAAAAAGTGGTTTCTTGTCTGCTAGCCTCCCAAAAACACCATTCCTGATTAAGCTTCTTTAGACAGAAAGGTCAACTTAGCATCTGTTTTTGCTGAAGTGTAAGGAGAGGCCATACTGAATACATGCAACTGTAGCATTCAAGCCTTTATCATTTTTAAAATACTGTATTTTCTGGTTGTTTTCTAATTAAGAATTTGATAAATAATACTAATATATGGTCATTAGAACATTGTTTAAACAACTAATGGTGGCCTAAGATTTTTGCACAGTACTATGTATGGTACAGATATAGTTTTAAACCACATTTTACAAGACAAATCAAATCAAATGTTTGAGACGAAACTAGACTCAGTGATATTGTTTAATTAGAATACAGTTTTAACCTAAAACATATCTTCTGATACAGAAAAGGATGTGGTGTGCATGACATCCAACTCTCTAATTATAACTTGCATTACTGCAAGGGAGGTAGATGCTTGATTTTTTAAATATTTTTAAAAAGTTGTAAATATGCATATATTTTTAATGCTTATATGTACAGTATTCACTGTGATTCTTTTTACATTTATATTTACATTTCATAGCGCAAATTACAACTGATTACAATCTCACTTTGTACAATCAAACAAATAACAGTTAAGGTAATTGTCCAATGGTAGCTTGCTTCGTAAGCCTGGTTAATAGTCCATGATTTATATATTTTTTATTATAATATTAGTTATTTTGCTGCTTTTATGAACTGTATTAAACTTCTTACTTAAATTTAAACAATTCATTTTTATAAGCTAATTTTGGCCTTTGACAATGTCATTTGTTACAGATGCAAAGTTTTGTTTTTGCGAGAAGATGAGGAATATAGAAAAAAACCACAAGTTCCTATCATGAGGGGCCAGCTGCCCAGTTTTGTAACGTATGAAAACTCCACCTGTGTCTTACTTAAGACAGCACTTATCTTTTCAGCTTTGCTTTGTGGTCAAATTCAACTTAACTAACACTGGCAAGAAACAACTCCTGCTAATGAATGTTTTCCAGCCGCTGCATCTGCAATTCTCCCTGTCAGACACAGAGCAGCTGAAAGAGCATTATACATCACATAGTTAGATAAGAAAGTCCCCCCATTTTCCACTCTCTCACCTTCCCTCCCTCTTGCTGAACACTGACATATTTTTGGTCGAGGCAGGCTTGATGAAGAGCCAGCTTCCATCCCTGGTACTCTCTGTGCCAACTGTCCACATGCATGAGTATCCTCATCAGTCAGATGGCATGGTACAGCTTTTCTCGTTGGGCACAGGTGAACCAAGACTACTGTTCTCATCTCTCAGCCACCTGTGGCCAGCCCCTTACCATACGGCTTCTCTCCCCATGATCAATAGACTGAGTCAGTCACTTTGTATACCCACTTGTCCTTTATGCAAGCTGATTTTATGCCAAAATTTCATAAGTAGTCAGGTCCATCCAATATTTTTATTACATGTATTCAACTACATGTATGGTCTATAATGTAAGATACATCAAGTGGATAATTAATTCTGTGGAGTTTATTTTTACCTCTGCTCTCTCAGACTCACAAGGCAAAAAGAAAAGAGTCAACATTCTTCTTAATGCAGAGATAAGTGAATGATGTTCAACTATTGTTCCTTCTTAAACCTATGTATAACTCATAGATATCAGCCTTACCTTATTTGGCCATGTGCCATCAGGTCTTATGTGAAACCTTAATAAGGTTAACAATACCGGAAACACAAGCTGCAAAATCATTATGCTCAAGCAATGTTTGAGTTAGCGTCACTACCATAAAATATGTATAATAAAGGTGAAATCGAATGAGTAAGGAGGGTACAGGTGGTGCTATTCATTAAGATACTGCATGCATTTTGTTTTTGCTTGACATATTCTTATCCCTTAGCCATGCTTCTGTGCAGGATGTATTAGTGAACAGCCCAATGAACAATTCATATATTCAGACATTAAAGCTAGGAGCATGCTGTACCTGCATTAGTTGTCAGTGGTGTAAGTTATTCTAACTCAGCTCATTATGATGCTGTTTTTATATTAATTAAGTAACTCAGATGAACTCTTGTACTCTCATGCTGTCTCTAATACTTTCTCTCAGTGGGCTTTGATAAACGAGGAATTTTCATCACAACACTTGACAGATGCTAAGAATTAGTCAACAGTGAAGTTGTTGCAAATATGTGCAGATCTCACACAAGATAAAAAAAACAACTGGTACAAACAACATATTTGTACCAAATCACCAGAGCACACCTAACCCCATTCTTAACCACTTAAGTGCATAGAGTTGTTTTTAAGTAACATTTTATATTGCCACCACTTATACCTATCCCAAGTTCCACTAAGAGTCTGCAGGTGAGGGTTTTGCTTCCTCTTAAAACAAAGTACAAAATTACTGAAAGGTAATTATTGCACATATCATAAATTAATTTTAGCTTTGACTGGATCAGTATTATATAGTACTCTCAATATAAACCACAATCAACATTAACTTGATTGCAAAAAACAATAATATGTACAGTTTCAGTAACAGATCTAAATTGAATTAGTCACAAACTACCGTAGTATGAATTAGTCATTAACTGCAGAAAATTTCTAAGTTAATAGGAAATTATGTGTATAGAATGTTGAATTCTGTTCATTTTACCTACATAAGATCCTAGGAGGTTCTGGTCAGATTGTTTTTAGACTATTGCTTATTTTGTACTACCATTACGTTTTGAGTACAAGGATGAATACAAAGCACTTTTGAAACTTGCTCTGCATAAGGGCGTCTGCTAAATGCTGTAAATGTAACTGTAAGATGATTTATGTCTAAACATGCAATAGTTCCTGAAAATGTAAGTTATTCTTAACATGTAAACCAATTTTATTTAAGATAGATAGATATAGACAGAAAGACATAAATACTTTATTAATCCCCAAAAATTCATTAAGTAGAACTGGACTCTTACAAACTATTATGAAAGAAAGTTAGTCAAATTTTTTGTTCCAGTTCCAGATACATTGCAATATGTGATGGTTTTTAAGAGACTAATACCACAGTCATTATTCAGAAGCTACTGCGTTTTGGTCTGGAGACAGTACAACTCCCTTTTGGGAGCTTTAATTACATGTGATATCCTAATTTACACATCAGTGCTTTTGCCATAATTGAAGCATTTTATGAACGCTTATCAGAAGGCAAGAACCCCCAGATTGCCTGTTAATTCTGGCAGCAGGAATGGCTTATTTACAACAACAGAAAGCTTACTTTTTAAATTGTGAATTTTGCTTCTCCGATGAGAGTACATCCGCTATAGTTCATCATAGTTACTAATTATACCGGATTTAAGTAATTCTCTTTTTCTGGAAAAACGGGGAGATGAATCATGACAATGAAATTACTAGCCAAACAAGAGATTGCAGTGATGCAGGGATGAAAGCACCATATGTCGGGAGTTGAGAACACTGTAGTATGATTAGAAGACATGCTTGAGCAATACTGAGAGAAACAAAATGAGAACATAGCTATTTCTGGGCTTTCTGCCTGCTTACAAGTATTTGGAAATCTTTATGAATGAAAAATAAATATTTTGAGAAAGGGGCTTAGCTTATACCAGCTAGGGTATAGGTTATTTTTTCTCTCTTTAGCCTTTTTCTATTAGAGATGCAATGATTGTGTTTCATTTGTGTGTTTTTTCACCAAAAAGAAAGTGTTGTTATGGAGACTGAAACACTGAGGGAGAGTAAAGCACAGGTCAAAAAGTTAATGATGACAGGATTAAAATGACAAGTGAAAAAAGGTTCTCAAACTGGTTTTATTACAAAGAACATGTACTGAAAATGTTCTTTTGTCTAATAACAATATTTTTATAGTTTAATGAGCTCCAGTACTTTAGTGTTTCAAACCTTGAACTTTAAATGCATAATTAATCCATAGTGCACATTGCACATATTTCAGGATTAACCTATTCTGCTGTGTAAGTGACTTGAAAGATACTTTGTACCAGTGCATACAGAATTATAGAAGACATACTTCTTCTAGTTAAAAAAAACTGGACCTGCAAAATAAGAAGCGGCAAGTCCACTTGCCACAAAAGACAGAATGTGTATATTTTTATTTTCAGCAAGTCCAGACATATAACCCTATTGGTTTACTGGAGAGAACCGTACTATGGATGTATCTAGTTACCCTGTTAGGCCATCCATATACTGGATTCAAGTTGGGCAGTGGTTGGGCATCGAAGGCAAATAGGTTCCATATGGTGTCTTGTGGCACATTTGCCCACAGATGTTGCAATTGGGCCTGTATATTGTCATCCATTACACCAACAGTCAACAGGGAAGTGTATTGCTCCACAGCAAAGGCAGGATTGAAACTTACCACAAGGCCTCCATACTCAAATCCAACCATGTGGTGACAAGACATTTCATTCTAATAGCCTGCAAATGGTCTATGCAGACTCAGGAGCATGTAGTGAAGGTACAAACAATGTCTTGATGATGGACAACAAAACTGCAGGTTGGTGGTGGGTCAAACTATCCTCTTTAGTAGTGGTCTGTCTAAGGCATCCAGAGACAGTTTGCCTGCACTTAACAGCTGGCATGGAGCGAAAGGCTCTCTAACATATGAAAACAAAAAGGTGAAAAGGCGCGCCGCTGTGTTGCATCCCAGGTGGGAGCAACACGCAAATAAATTGCGGTGAATGCCAGGGGGCTGCCCTTATGGGTTTCGGCACCAATAGCGACCCTATGGCGGCTTATAGCGGGAAGGGTCCGGAGGCAACCCCTTCAGCCGCGGACCCAAGATGTGAGCTTCACAAACCGCAGGTCCGGGGTGCAGCTCCAACCAGCCATGCCTCCCGGGCACCATCAGCTGCCGTGGAAAAGAGTGGTGGAGTCCATACAGGACTGTGGGCGAGTGTGCAAAAGGCATGATGAGCGTGCAGCCGGGTTGCGGAACCCAAGCCGCGGCATGTCTCATTGGGAGCGGGAAGCCAACTGGGGTGAAGGCACCAGAGCGCCAGAGGGCAATCATGAGAAGTGGGGAGTGAGGCTAAATAGTGACTGAGGATGGACAGGGCGTGGGGTCAGATGTGCGATGAGCGCACGTATAAGCCGAGCCATAGCACACCTGAGAACGGAACGAAAACCCCTAAAAGTGTCCCTCAAATGCTAAATACCTCAGGGGTTTTCCCTGTACCCGTCCATCAGCACTAAAATTCCCAGGATGTTACCAACTAAGCGAGCAAATGTCCAGCGTGTCAAGGCGCGTCTGAGTCTGTGCGCACCGGTGGTCGGGTGCACAGTGGAGTGAAACAATTTGGCCACAAACACTGCTAAAACTCCTGCTTAAGTAGAGGGAGGCTCAGGTGTTCGTCATCAGGTCGTTAACTAGACACTGGTTACTGCTCTGTAACTGCAATCGGTGAGGCAGCACTGCAAGGGAAAAGGTAGGAACCATAACAATTTGTGCAACCCTGATTCTGTATGCAATTGAACATTTACACTAAGTGAATACACGGATTTCTTTATTCCATAACACCAGAAACTTCTGGCTTCTGGCTGCATTTTGTGTATTTATTAGTTGTACCTGTGATGCATTAAAGTTTGGTCACTTTTCTAAACCATTCTGTCTGCTTGGACAAATATGTATATGAGCATCACTATTGACTGTTGCCTGTTTTTGTCTGTGATTGTTTACCAATGTATGTATGCTTATATTTGTCTTGCACTATTGCTGAAGCCGCTGTGCCACTACAAATGAGATGAACAATGATATGGAAAAAGGCATATGGGTATTAACTTCAATTTTAATTTGTAAGTACAACAAATAAGTGCAGTCAGTTATTGTTACTCATGCTCAGACAATGTTTGGTTGATCCAACTGAAATCAGAGAGTCAAAAGTGATTTAGATTTATTATTTATTATGACCAAACACAAGATCTCCCTTCTGACACAGTACAACGTACTTCAGCTCTCCAGATGAATAAGCTTGAACTAGAACTACATCAACATTCAGAGCCTGCATTTAAATATTTATATAATACGTTAAATACGTCTTGAATAACATTTCTTATTGTGATGTGACCATGGTGTGTCAAGTGATATTGCATTCCAGAGTCTGGGTGCATTGGTAGAAAAGGTGAAGTTCTAAATGCTCATTTTAGCAACAGCTCAGTTCAGTGTAAATGCATGTCATGCATAGCACGTTTAGGTTACAACAGAGTTCTGGTTCAGAAAGAGACAGCAAGTCCAGGACTTTGTTTGACTTTGAAAAAACTCACACCAGCAAGTAGATTAGGAACAAGATGCATATCTCTTGATAGCAACAAGGCAATAACTTTACTTTGTGAAGAAATTTATAATGAAGACATCTGATACATGCTTACATGCTACATCTGATACATGCTTACACAGTTACTGTTTGGGTTTTCTTTACACTGACATAGACCAGGCTCAAATATATCTTGATGCCAATTCCTAGCAAGCGAAACCTTATTCCTCTCAATACTTACTCCCTCATGCGTCTCATTCAGTTATTCTTTTACACTGGTATCTTTGGTTGTACACTTCAAAACTTTTGGGATGCTACCATGTGGCATTTGTTTACTTATGTTTGTTTAAATTATTTACTATTATTATAACTTTAACATATATAAAAAGAGTTTACTAAATGCAGCTGAACTGAGCCCAAAGTACTGTAGTTAAGCAGGCCATACCTCACAAATTATACAGATATTATACCCTACTGTAAATAAACACATAAGTGCTTAGTTTGGTCCTCAGAGACAAAATGTGCAGATGTAGACAAATATCAACACATATTGCATAGATAAATAAAAAACAGAATGACAAAACAGAAACTGCAAACAATATCTAATTTAAACACATTAATGTGGCAGGCATCCACTGCTCTGTTTTAAATGTGTAATGAAAAATATGATAACAGTTTAAGCCCTCAATTACCCTTCAGACAAACACAAAGCAGCAGTGAAAATGTAAACACTAATTCATATTCGTGATGCATTTAATCAGGAATGAAAAAGATAGATAAAAACAACCCTTTTGTGACATTATCATGTGCTGCAGAAGGGTGAGAAATTAACTACACTATCTACCAGGTTTAGTATTAAAATGGATACAGTGCAAAGAAAAGAACATCTCTTCTCTGTCATAAAGCAAGAATATGTATGTATGTAATATGTAACTCTGTGAGGTCATTAATATAAAGAGGTTTGGCACAATAGCAATACATAGTTTTGCTGCGTAGTCTGGGGCAAACCATAAAAGAGTGCAACATGCAAATGAAAAAACATGCAAAAGTGAACATATGGAAGAAACAAGTACAGTGCTTGAATTCGGAAAGTGTAAAACAATGCCCACAGGTCAAATTATGTTGTAGAAAAATAGAATTATAATTATATTGTAGTTTTAAAAGTAAATCTACTAGTATACTAAACTCACAAATAAAGTGCATGTAAAGTAAAGGAGGTTTATCAATTAAAATTGATAAAATAAAATTAAAATAAAATTGGTTTATCAATTGTTTCAAATTTTTGCTCAAGTAGAGATCAAAAATGTCATACCTATAAAGAGGACCATAGCGACTGTACGTTTTATTTTGCTCATATAAAATAAGAATAATACAAAAATAACATATAATCATAATCATACAAATATTTAGCAATTTAGCAAATAAAAATTGGTTAACATTTGACTACATTATAGAATTCAGGGGTTAGTAAATGTGTTATAATTTAAAAAATAGTTTGAAATATAAGCATTTAAAATATAAGCAAGTGATGTAGAAGTACTGTGCTGGTTGAAGAACATTTAGTTTAAAGGCATCTTGTATGTAGTATATTACACAGATCTGTAAGATCTAATCAGTAAACATTGGTCAAGTGTTTATAAATGCCTTTTTCACATTTCACATTTGCAATATCACTGTTTTTGCATATTTGCACACATATTCATAAGCATACGCAACAACATGGTTTTGGAGGGCTTGAATTTGTTTGGATTTGGTTGCATTTCCAAACAACCAGCTTTAGCTAACATAATTGCTTACTGTACATTTAATTGAAAGCCTTATCAACAAAGCTATAGTTAATGCACCTGATTTTTATTTGTTTGTCTAGAAAATAAATATTCAAAAATGGCCTGTTTGCCCATTAGCAGTCCCAGACTGAAATAAATACTCGCTGTGAGATGGAGAACATGGGAAATACTTCTATAAAAAGCAGCAGAAATGTCAAATCAATAGCATAGGCTGGAGGCTGTTACTATTTCACTCTGACACAAATCGTTCAAACCCGATTCTCACTGACAATTACACCATTCAGTTTTTAATGTTGTATCTTTTTAACAGTTTAAAAACCTGTCAGGGGTCCTAAAATGGAATGCAAATCACATAACTCAAGGGGCTATCAACAAGCCCTTGAACAAAGTATCTGCTGATTAAATCTGCCAAGTTTCAGTCATAAATTCCATGATGACTCTGAGGTGTTTAATCTATAAATCCATTCTTGGTGAAAGTAAGGTTGGTGGTGATGGTGCTGCTGGGTCCTGTAGTCTCATGTATGGTTTTAGCTAACCAAGCACTGAAGGAATTTCATGAAACGTTTGGTTATTTGTTTAATCTAATGTCTGCACAGTAAACACCTAATGTCCCTCAAAAACATCTCTATTAACGGAAATATTATTTTAAAAAGTACTCAAGTATTTTCACAAATTGCTACACCATTTACAACCTTTTACATGAAAATTTTCCTTGAATGATAATAAATATAACTTCAAGGATTAATTAAGATAATGATTTCTCAATGATTGAGACAATCATAGCTAAAGTTACCAAAAAATTCACTAATTCAACCATATTGCCAATTGTTAACTAACAAACACCCGCATCAACTTTATATTTTTACTAATAGTAAATACATAAATACATATCTGTACAGTACAAATAACAGAGCAATCAATCAACTATTAAAACCAAGATCTTACATTTTAAAACATTGTGTTACTGAACAGACAAATGGATATTCAGCAAATATTAAACTCACATTTCAACATTTACATCTAACTAAACTTATCATAATACATTGTTGCTGTGGTGTGCAAGTGTAATTTTATTTTCTACAAAACAATTAAATCTTGTGTTATTTTTTTCATGTAGTGGCAATAAGTACATGCTTACACAGTAGACAGAGTAGGCTACCAAGAGCACAGATTTAGACATATGGTGCATTTTTCCGACTGGACCTACTGTAGCTGTGTCTGTATATAAATAATGAAAAGCTAATACTGTTCATAATATTAAACTACATAGCTAAAAATGATGATTATTAGTACAGAGCATGTCCCCACACTTCTCTGAGAAGGCTTTTCATTATATACTGCTCACAAAACGAGATACTTCAAAATTGCTAAAAATGCTATGTATTAAGTAGTTCCAACGTCTTACACCTGTGGGGCAGTGTATAAAAAATTGGACAATGCCACTGTTTACTGTTGCATTTTTTGTAGTATAGCAATCCTAAAGCATTGTGTGTCTATGGTATGCGTGTTTGAGAGATTATCTTGAAAAAGTCATGTAATGAATGCTAATGAATCATAAAAAGTAAAAAAACAACACATGCTACCAAATTAAAGAGTGGACTGAGAAAGGAGAGAAGACAGTCTAGCAGACAAAGAGAAAAAAGATTAAAAGTAAAAAGAAAGAGTACGACCAAGCAAACAGAGTAATATAATGGTCATAATTTGGCTCTTCGGCATAGTGTTCACTAGAGCTTCACAGGTTGCTACTGGAATCCTCTGCCAAGAGCCGGTTGACGTTAGAGACCTTGTGCTCTTCCACCTTCCATTTGAGAATGGCCCACACAGGCACAATAGGGTTTAGGTCTGGAGGCATGCTTGACCTTTACCCTCAGTTTCTTAAGGGAGTGGTCATGCTGGAGGTGTGTTTGGGGTCATTATCATGTTGTAATACTGCCCTGAGGCCCAGTTTATGAAGGGAAGGGATTATGCTCTGCTTCAGTATGTCACAGTACATGTTGGCATTCATGGTGAACCCTAAATGAACTGTAGCTCCCTCCAGGTTGCGGCACTAATGCAGCCCCAAACCATGCCATGCCATGTAGGCATGACACAGTTGTGTTTGTACTTCTTGCCTGGTTGCTGCCACACCCGCTTGACACCATCTCACAAGACAGTGTGAGAGCAATAACACCAAATGTAACACACCTGCTCCCCATTCACACCTGTGACCTTGTTACACTAATGAGTCCCATGATACCAGGGAGGGAAAATGGCTAACTGGGCACATTTTGACCATTTTCACGTAGGGGTGTACTTACTTTTGTTGCCAGCTGTGTGTTGAGTTATTTTGAGTGTACAGCAAATTTACACTGTTGTACAGCTGTTATACTTCTTTACACTGCATCAAATTGTCATATCTTAAGCGTTGCCCAGTGAAGATATAATAAAAGTTACCAAAAAGCGAGGGGAGTAGTCACTTTTGTGATATACTGTATACAACAGTTTTCATGGTCCAGTTGTCTTTGAGAATTTGAAGAAAGATTTTTTGCGTCATTATAACCATTAGAGTTGTCGTGGTGTGGGTTTCCTCTCCTTGCTTCCCCCAACAAAAAAAATGTTCACTAAAGAGGAACAGTCACATCCTTTCAACAAGGCAATGTTCCTGCTAATTCTGAATAGACCACAACGTAATTTCTTCATAAGTTCTCATTTTTGCCCTGGTCAGACCTGAACCCTATTGGGAATATAGTTAGCCTCATATTAAACATAAATTAACTGGGAAACATTTTTCCGCTACTCATTACCTATTTGAAGCGAATTGTCATTAAGTGGAACAACACTGACTCTTCATTAGGTAACAAGCTATCTGCATGTTTACCTACAAATCAAAGTGCTCTTTCAACAGAAATACTCTTGTTGAACCTCATGACAGGTTATTGCAGAAATGGGATCAGTCCTTGTAAACCTGAACAATGAATCACTTCACCATGCAGTATTAGAAGGCCTGTTGCAACACTTGGGAAATCAGAGCAGAACAACACACACACACACACACACACACACACACACACGGTGTGTGCTGCTGACCTTGTGCGTAAGCCATAGTGATTGCTTTAAGATTATGCAAGAAGCCAGGCTTCCACTTCTGTTTTATACAAAACTTGGTTTAAAAAATATCTATACTTTTAGTTAATTTGGGTGGAATTTACTATTGTAGTAGTATCTCATTGTATTATAACTTTCTTTGTTTGTTTATAATGAGTAAAAAAAAGTGCTCATGCGTGAACATACTGCTTTTTCATCCTTATCATGTGTTGATCTGTTTCATCCTCCCACTGCATGTACTGTATATCTCCCACATTCTAACCATGGCTGGGCTGGGTGATAATATCTCAGTCTCTGGTCTGTGTGTATACATGTGCCTAAGCAGACTGGTTCAACCAGCATATGATACTCTATGCTGTCATGCCCCTCAGTAATCCCCCTTGTAAAAATCAAACCATGCTCCACACTCAGCCAGCATAGACCATGAAGAAAGCATCAGGGCATCACATATTATGCTCTTCTTATGTGCCCAGTGTGTAATCTACAGTTAATATCTGACATGTGGTCATACTGACACATCTCGGAAAATAATTTTTCATTGTATTCAGAGTTATTCACAAGATTTCATACAGAAATTGCAAATATATTGGCTTTCAGAACTTGTGCAGACTGTGTAGATCAGAATTTCACAAGTGTAGCTCCATTCATGGTTCAAGGTTTACATTTGAGTTTTATTAGAATATAAGAAAACATATAGGTTCCATGTGGTTTTTAGCAGTTGGGGCTATGTGTCACTAAATTAGAAAAGGCGTTCACCACGTGCCCTTAAGGAGCCACTGCTCCAAGCAGCTCCTAACAGCTAGGCCAGAATTGTCTTGATGGGAGCAACTTATTGAAACAACCATCCTGCATCCAGTGTGCCTCCTCTCAAAGATTTTTTTCAGAATATATTTTGATCCTGATTAAATGTTTCACATTGGGTTTTGTATGAATTATTAATATTAGTTAGTATTTACCAGCATTATTGACACATTCAATATTGTCTGACAGTGTGTGTGGGTTTACTAAAGTTAATATCTCATTGTGAGTACCGTATGAGACTAAGTTTAGGGACGGTTACAGTTTGAAAATCAGGATACTTTGACAAGATGCAAAGATTATTCTCTATGCTGCTAACTGTACTGGATATTCGATTGTGAATAAAGCTTCAACACAGTTTACTGCTTCTGTTTAGTTCAAAGGGGGGGGGATTTACATTCTGTAGGCCCAATTTAACAACGAGTGGAATTTTCCCTATTCATTATACAACTTAAATCTCTTGGCTCTCCCTGCCATTCTAGTTCCACATCCTGTTCCCACAGTTCCCCACTAATCACCTTCAGTACTTTGGCACAGTTTCTTCACTTAACTCTTTTACAATAACAGGAACACATTTTTTCACACAGGTATGCACATGTGCCATACAACTAAATGGTTTTCTCTAAAATGTGAGCCCAAATTATCATGCTTTGTATTTAATGCACAGACAAAATAGAAGGTCTCTGATTTTGCCATCACCACACCACATTTGCATTATTATTTATAATAAGTGCTGAGTAACAAATAGTGTTTGATTCTAAGTAATCCAAAGTATTTCAGTGGAGTAAAGTAAGTAAAGTATATGTGACTAAGTAATGTACAGCGGTTCATAAATCATAATAGCACAAGTGAAGCACTTCTTCATATATTATAACAGTCTAATAACCAGTAGCAGTAACTGATGAGTGAGATGGGCTACTATTTTATTTCAGTTCAAGTATCTATTGTATCTATTTCATTTAATTCAATTCTATCCATATATCAGAATATGGTATGCTGAATATTGACATTATCATTATATTATTTACAGGTCATCTAAATGTTTTATAAAATAGACACACACTTTTAATGGATTTTAAACTTTAAATATTGTTTGAAAATGTATATATCTTTAACACAGTCTGAATTGGCTATTTCAATGGCTATTTTTTAGTGATTGTAATACAAATCCAGCACAAAATACATTTTAAGCAGTTTTCCAGTTATTTGCTTTGGTAAATCAGTGACCTTAAAATCAAGCTTTAAAATAAGCATGAAAAAAACTGCATGAAAAAATTTCAAGAAAGTCAACAATCATGTCGTGTAATTTCCTTCTGCTTAACTCGGATAAAACTGAGGTTTTGTTAGTCGGACCCAAAACAGTGAAAGACCAATTGGTTGCATCTATTCTAAACCTGGAGGGTTGTTCAGTAAGGCCCAGCCGAACTGTAAAAAACTTAGGCGTTACATTTGATTCAGATCTTTCCCTTGACATTCACACTAACAACATCACACAAATTGCTTTCTTTCAGTTACGTAACATTGCTAAACTTAGAAATATTCTTTCCTTTCAAGATGCTGAGAAACTAGTTCATGCATTTAT
>JAUZST010067055.1:0-22322 GCA_034779995.1 Parotocinclus haroldoi | reverse complement strand
ATCAGTAAAACATTAATAGCATTTTTAAACAAAAATAGTGTCAACGTTAAGGCCATTTATGCCAGATAAATTAAAATAAACAGTTTAAATTTATTAAACAACAAGGTAACTCCAAACAACAATGAAGTAAGTACTAGTCTCAGTGGTGCTATAACAAAACGAGCTTATAACAAGTTTATAATTATGAATTCAAAATCCCTTGTGGAAGAACCTCTATTTTCCTGATACATGACCATTATATTTGTACTTTATCTTATGAAATATTTTACCAGCAGCCCAGCTTAAACACAAATTTCACTCACCAACATGCCACCCCAGGGCAAGCCAGGGGCATTTATGGATCTCACTGAGAGTGAGGTGGTGGCATGCAGTTGACCCACAGAGGAATGGGCCATTTTCCTATGTCATTATGGATGGAGGAAGCCTAACATGTAGCTCAGAAGCTGCCACACAAGTTACAGCTCAAGTATAAAAGTAGGCAGAAACAGCAACAACAAGGCAATACTACTACAGGTTCTTCAAAGTCAAGAGCAAAACTGGCAGTGCTTCAGAACACTGACACTGCGGGAGTATGTGCAGTAGCTCAAGTAGCTGTTATCTGAAAAACCTGACTATTACCAAATCATTGATCTACTGATACTGAAATAGATCACCAGGAGGCTGTAAAAGTGGAAATATGAGTGCAGCAGCAATGATTGGCATCTCTGGTTTAGGCCAATTAGCTGGCAGAGGATGACATTTTCACTCATCCAGGGGAAGTTGGACTTGACAGACTTTACTGATAAGGAAAATCATAAGTCCTGTAATCACATTTCTTTTCCTGGGATTTACCCTCAGGGATTTCCTTTTGAAGCAATCATTTGGGTTGTTCGGCAAGTGAAAGTCATCTAGTCCATCTAGGAAGTAGTCCATCAAGTCCATCTCCTTATGTTTATTATTGTAATGTTAAATTATGACATAATTGTGCTCAAAGACCGCGTTACCACATCATTATTACTAATATCACTGACTCATTTTTCATGTTCACTTCATCCCATTGGCTTATCTGTCAGCAAAAGGCATAAGGCGATAGCCTGTTTTAGACAAGATGCCAGTTCAGCGAAGGGCACATGCACACACAAGCACTGGACACATCTTTGGAATGTGGGAGGAAATTGGGACACCAAGTGAAAACCCAAGCATACTTGGGGGGACATGAGGGACTGTGGTAGCCTAGTGGTTAAGGTCCAGGGTTCAAATCCCACCCATGCCAAGCTATAACTGTTGGGTCTTTGAGCAAGACCTTTAACCCACAATTACTTGGATTGTAAGGCTATATAAACGGAATGGCGCTCTCGATAAGGGTATCTGCTCAAAATTACATACGTTAGTGTAACCATGAAAACTCCATACTACAGCTATGCAAGGACTCGAACCTGGTACTCACTGTGCTGCCAGAATATCTATGAACATTTTGTTGAAATAAGTAACTATATTAACAAACTAACATTCAGTATAGACAAAAACCTATCCTCAAAAGGGACTCAGATTTTTATTTATCTATTAAATATTTATCTGTTTACTCAGATCGTCTGTTCAATGAGTTTTGTGGCAACATTTAGAATAGGTATATTTGGATTAATAAAAAAGAAATATTAACTATAAACCAAATATTTACTGTGAGGGTAGTGGAAATGCTGTAACACAAGGCCCAACTTTCTGCACATTTTTTGTATATTATGGCAGTTTCTTTCACTAAAATTCAGCAAATAAATTGTGTTTACATTTGTTCTCTGTAGAGGTGGTGTTAACTCTACATTTATTAAACAATACATGTATGCAACACAAATCAGCATAGCCCTGTGACTGCAGTTCTAAGTGGACAATGTAATTGTAGATGGCTGATTTCAATCTGATCTGTTCTCAACTGATGGTCCCAACACCTGTGGATGTTTTGTGGAAATGGTAATTCAATTTTAACTGGCTGCTTAGAATGTTTCCACCAAGATATCTGTACACTAATCACACCTGCTTTGTATTCATGTACTTTGGGCTCTCTGTCTATCTAAAGTTTTAGTTTGGTTTTAAAATCTTAAAATCTTTATATTTTTTGCAACACATACAGTATACCACATTTATGATAATATATAGATTTTCTGAATATGAACTGTTTCCATTTCTTTCTGTGTCTTCATGTAAACCCTGACTCATCCAGAGTCCTGCTGCCAATTTACAACCCCAGTTCCAGTGAAGTTGGAATGTTGTGTAAAACATAAATAAAAACACAATATGATGATTTCCACATCCTTTTCCTCCTATGTTCAGTTGAATACACTACAAAGACAGCATATTTAATGTTCAAACAGAACAACTTTTTTGAAATCATATTGATTTGATTTCCCAAAGACGTTGGGAAAGGGGAATGTTTACAAGTGTTACATCACCTTTCCTTTTAACAACACTCAATAGGTCTTTGGGAACTTAGGACACTAATTGTTAAAGCTTTGCAGGTGGAATTCTTTCCCATTTTACTTGATGTAAAAAATCAGTTGCTCAAAGTAACGCAAAGTGGAAAAGTATCCACATTTTCACATGTAAGAGTCAAATTGTTTTTGGATATCATGAACATCGTGTTCTCAAGGCCAAAGAGGAAAAGGACTGTCTGGATTGTTATCAGTGCAAAATTCAAAGCCAGTATCTCTGATGGTATGGGAGTGTTAGTGCCCATTGCATGGGTAACTTGCACATCTGAAACTCTAAAAGGTACATATAGGTTTTGAAATAACATATGCTGATATCCAAGCAACATCTTTTTAACTTGACTTTGTTTCTGTCTCTGAGCCATGGCTTTTAAGTTTTCAGTGTAGACCAGATTTCTCCAGACTGTAAATGGGTTAACCAGGTTTCTGATGTACTTCAAGTCTTCTGCACTCAGTTATTTGTGGCTGACTACTGTGTTTCTGTTCCTCAGCATTGACTGTTTGTTTGTGTTGCTTGCACAGCACATCTGGAAACATCTGTCTGCCATAAAATTTCAGCTTGGGAGAGAGCTTGCTCTATACACCATTTCCACATTGTAGGCCTACAACACATTTTTTCAAAAGTTGAGATGTTAGAGTTTTTACCACTTTGTAATGTTGCCATAGCTTCTCATAACACTTCACTTCAGAAGTACTGCTTTTGTACCAAATTACCTGTTGACATCCTGTTTGTTATTTAATTTTTTAACTTAATTACAAGCTTTAAACTGCCCCATCTCATTTTTATGGAATGTGCTGCAGACCAAAAATGCAGGAATGGACGTATATTAATAAATGAAATAAAGTGGACAAGATAAAACATTAAATATCTTGGGTTCAGAGTGTCTGTAAAAGTAAATGTATGAAACACTTTCTGGCCCAAAGTGTGTCTCTGAACCATTAGAGTACCTCATTTTAAACAACCAGACTGGGATGTTGGCACAAGGTAGGTTGGGTCCTGGATTCATGCTGTTACTAACATATTCTGACCCTACCATCTGTGTGGCTCAGCAGAAATTGAGAGTCACCAGAGTAGGTTACATTTTTCTGGCCTTCAGCTGTATAGTTTTGTTGAGCCTATGCCAACTGCTGCATCAGCTTCTTCTTGGCTATCAGATGTGGCCTTCTGCTGGTAGCCCATTTGCCAAGGATTACTCTCTTATGTTTTGCTGCTCACCACAATTGAGTTGTTATCTGCTGAACTGCCTGCAGAACTGCCGCTCAATCACCTTATGGTTTCATTATTCATTTTCTCGCCTTATTTGTTTATAGTGTATTATTTCACCATCTGAGTAACTCTAAAGTAACTGAGTTCATGCTTCACATGAAAACCCCAGATCAGCAGTTATATAAATACTTAAAACTAGCTTGTCTGCCCCCAACTATCATGACACGGTCAGAATAAATTCGTTTATATTTTTCCCCATTAAAATAATCAATTTAACTGCATTACAAAATATGCCAAATGTAGTAATATTTATTTTAAAGAAAGATACCACAGACATACTTTATACACAAAGCAGTACCCAGGTTAATGTCTAAAAAAGAATAGGTATCTAAATGAGCCAAAACAATATTTATACACATGTTGTGACTTCAATAAAAATCAATAAAAGTATTTAGTATTTTTCATCTTTCATCTGTTTTCAGTCATGGGCCCTTCATCAGTTACTTTTTTGTATAATATATCCAACTGTGGGAAATACACAAAATCCAGAAAATCACATTGTATGAATTAATTTGCATTAAATATGTATTTGATCACATACCAACGGGCAAGAATTCTGGCTCTCACAGATCTGTTTCTCTAATTCTTCACTCATTTTCTGTATTACAACCCCTGGCAAAAATAATGGAATCAGCATTCTTGGAGGAAGATCTTTCAGTTGTCTAAATTGTATAAAGAAGTTAATCATAGAGGCATGACACAACACTTTTTAAAATCTGGCATTAAGAAAATGGAAGAAAGGATGTGAAAACTTTTCATCCAGAAAGACAATGGTATGTCAATGGCATGGCCTGCAAATAGTCCAGATCTCAATCCAGTTGAAAATCTCTGGTGGTATTTGAGGAAAATGGTCAATATCAAGTCTACAACCTGCAAAGCGGATCTGGCAACAGCAATAACAGATAGCAGGAGATGGATTGATGAAGAACACTGTTTGTCATTAGTTGAGGCATAAGTCCATGCCTCAGAGAATTCAAGCTGTTATAAAAGCCAGTGGTGGGGCCACAAAGTACTAATGGTGCAATGTTTTTTTCATGATTCCATAATATTTTCCTCTGAATTTAGTGATTCCATATTTGTTCCTCTATTTGATCAAAAAACACAATTGTTACTGTCTACAACAATTATATTTATTTCTTTATTGTTTTATTTATTTATTGTTTTCTTAATGCCAAAAGGTCTGAATAAAAAAAGTTTGGTGGCATGTCTCTATGGTTAATATTATTATACAAAATTATACAATTATTTAATCTTCATCCAAGTCACACTCCAACCTCTCCATCATGTCCAAGTCTGGATAGCTGTATAAGGACACCAGGGACAAAATTGTAGATCTGCACAAAGCTGGGATGAGCTACAGGACAGCTTGGTGAGAAGGCAACTGTTGGTACAATTATAATATAATGGAAGAAACACAAGATGACTTTCAATCTTCTTCGGTTTGGGGCTCCATGCAAGATCTCACATCGTGGAGTAAGAACGATTCTGAGAAAGGCCAGAAATCAGCCCAGAACTATATTAGGGGACCTGGTCAATGACCTGAAGAGAGCTGAGACCACAGTCTCAAAGATGACTATTAAGAACACACTATGCCATCATGGATTAAAATCTTGCAGGGCACGCAAGGTCCCCCTTCTCATGGCAGCAAATGCCCAGGCCCATTTGAAATTCACCAATGACCATCTGGATGATCCAGAAGAGGCATGGCAGAAGGTCATATGGTCAGATAAGACCAAAATGGAGCTTTTTGGAATAAACGCCACTCACCGTGTTTAGAGGAATAACAACGATGAGTACAAGAAGCATTTCAAGGTTCTGGAGTGACCTCGCCAGGCCTGAATCAAATAGAAAACCATTGGAGGGAGCTGAAACTCAATGTTGCCCAGTGACAGCCCTAAACCCAAAAGTTCTAGAAACAAACAAAGGTTTGTGTACCAAAAGTTCTGTTTTTCTGTTGTATCAAATACGTATTTCCTACAATATAATGCCAATTTTGATTTTTAAACCATACAATGTGATTTTTACATTATTTTTTTACATTATTTTTACATTCTGTCTCTCACAGTTGAAGTGTACCTACACTAATAATTACAGACATTCTTTGTAGGTGGGAAAACGTGCAAAATCGCAAGTGAATCAAATACTTATTTGAAACAGAGTAACAGAGTGAAATAATACAAATGAAATTGCTAAGTGTATTACTGATTCAGAATTGCTAGTCAAATATTGGCTAGGCTGTCTTATGACCCTGTTTAAGGAACCACACATAAGAAAGTGAATGAAGTAAATGAATGAATATTAATGAATATTGTCTCTTGGGGTTGCTGCAATTAAGCATATTGAAAGTCTCTGTGGATTTCAAATGCATCTGTTGGCAAACATCTGTTCTTAACAAGTCTGAAAACACTCACTGATCCATACACACAGACGGTTGCTGGTTACAAATTATGTCCTTGCAGATGTAAAGAGTTATGGCTTTCTTACAGGGAGGGAATCTTTGTTTAACTTACAGACACTATTATGCTTGATTAATGCTGATTGATGGAGCATACACATGCACACACATAGACGAACTAGTATGACCGTGTTTAAAATGTATTTCCATTGACTTGTAAGTGACTGTGGTTAAATAATATGTATAATAATTAGGCACACTTGGGCATGAATACTGAGTTATAAGATAATTCGTAAGGCTATGTTTTTACTGTGTGTGTGTGTTTACTGTGTTTATTGTTTACTGTATGTGTGTGTTTGGGGTGGGGGTGCTGGTAATGATTGGCCAGAGAGGATGTCCTGCACTTCAAACCCTGATCATACTGAGTGTAAAGGAAAATCCATGTGAGTGTGCTACTCTTTCATCTCTCATTTTTTGTCCCTTATTGCTCTCTCTCTCTCTCTCACTCGCTCTCTCTGTTTCCTACATCCGACGTGAGGTTCACAGTGTGGCAAATGTGACAGAAGGGATATGTGCTTCAAAAAGGCAGCGGGAGACAATTTACCACTCTGAGCAACCTTGACCAGATGCATATTTACTACCAAGCATGTCATTTTGGCATAGCATATTCTTTTTGTGAGCAGCTTCACATTTGAAATATCTACACCTTGTATATATACAGTAGTTATATCAGCTGAATCTAACATATACAGTGCTCTTTGTAGGGACATTATCTTCAGCCTGTACTGAAATACACTGCTCACAGAAATGGGGGATATTTCATATAGTCCATACTCCATCACTGTCAGTGTGTTTTAGCAGTCTTGGGTGAGCATACACCCTAATGAACAGTCAATGGGTCGCACTTTGTTTGACATGCTTCTGTTCACCCACATGAATATGTCACTTGCTACTCAATTACCATAATTAACCTTGCATCTCATTTTCTGCAATCAAACAACTTTCTTTGGCTTTTCAGTATTTGATACATCGCAGATTTAGCAAGTTTTCCCACCAAAAAAGAATACAGAGATCTGTAATTTGTATTATAGATACACTTCAACTGTGAGAGACAGAATCCAAATAAAAACACAAAAAAAATCACATTGTATGATTTTTAAAAATAATGAATCTGCATTTTATTGCATGAAATAAGTATTTCATCGCCGATCTGTAAGTTTTCTTTAAGAAGCCCCCCTATTCTGTGCTCATTACCTGGATTACTTGCACCTGTTTGAACTTGTTACCTGTATAAAATACACCTGTTCACAAATTCAATCAATCACACTTCAAGCTCTCTATCATTCCCGAGACCACAAAATTGTAGACCTGCACAAGGCTGGGGTGGGCATGACAAGAGGCAAACAGCTTGGTGAGAAGGCAATAATTGTGGGCACAATTAATATTAAATTGAAGAAACAAAAGATTACTCTTCAGTCTGAGGATCCATGCATGATCTCACCTTGTGGGGTAAGGATGATTCTAGGAAAGGTCAGGAATCAGCCCAGAACTATATTAGAGGACCTGGTCAATGACCTGAAGAGAGCTGGGACCACAGTCTCAAAGATAGTAGTTAATAACACACAAGGTCCCCCTGCTCATGCCAGCCAATGTCCAAGGAAATTTGAAGTTCACAGTTACTATCTGGATGATTGAGAGGAGGCATGGGGAGATGAGAACAAAATAGGTATAAACTCTGTGCTTGTTGGAAAAAGAAAGATGAGAACATCTTCCCAACCGTGCAGCATGGGAAAGGAAACATCATATTTTGGGGGTATTTTTCTGGAAAGGGGACAAGACGACTGCACCATATTGAAGGGAGGATAGATCCAGAAGGGGTCATAGTCTCCAGACCTGAATCCAATAGTTGGCTTTGAAAAAAACAGAAAAAGATTGAATCCATGTTTTTAATATGTTCAATATTTGCCCTAATACAAAAATTACCATGCGTGCTATATAAACATTGACTTGAACATATCTACACACATCCTTATCTTTCTCGGAAGCTCAAAGGACTCGCTTGCTTGCCACTCTGGAAACCCAATGGACAGACTGCCCCCTTTTTTTGTCCTCTTGCCCTCATTTCCTTCTTTACCCATCGCTGTATTTATTAATTTACCACAGACCTCTTTATGATTTCCTTTGAAGAGAGTAGGTGGAGCCTTGGATTTAGCATTTATGCTTGGTTGGGTCCCACAGTGTTGGCATTATGCTAATTTTGTTCTCTTTGGATTTACTACTAGCTTAGATGTAACTTTATAGTTATGAAGGGGCATACAGAGCAGATAAGTTTAAAGGAGATAAGAAATTGTTTTTCTTTAAAAAAGGATGATATAAATATAGTACAGTACTTTAATGATAAGACAAGATGTTAAAAGGAAGTAGGTGGGATGCTGGAGAAATAAATTATTGTTAGTTTAGGGCAGTATGCATTTCTTTTTTATAGTCGCTTTGTTTACATATCAAAAGCAGTATCATATCTTCAAAAGAACGTTTCTTGCTGCTGAACTGTTCAGACTATGTAAATGACATAGCCTTTTATTTAACTTGCAGTGACTTCACCACAAATGAAAACTGTGATCAGATAGAGAAATGTAAATCATACAAACAAACAAAAAGCCCCAAAGCAGTGACTCACACGTAGACTTTAAATGTCCATTATAAAATTTAAAATAAAATTAAAATATGGTAATTTAGAATTACAACAGGCAAAACATGCAAAAGTCAGTAACCATACTAATAAACGTATGCACAATAGTAAACAAGCAAATGAGAGCAGCACATGTGTTGCCACTGACTTCTGACAAGCACAGGCTCATGTGGTGTACCTTCACACAGAAAGAGACAAAAACACAATAATTTGAGTTAACCACAATACGGATCATTGCAGGTCGTTCACCACTGCTCACACCTGATTCAAAACGTCAGCAAAGCATATTGCTGCTGTAGTGTCCACATACAAGCTAATTTGCTGACGTCAGAGTATGGATAGCATTGTACATGGAGAAAGCAATGATGGAAGGTCTTCAGTGATCCCCCTGTAATTTGAGGTTCTAGCCTGTTTATGCCTCTATTTGCAGTACTAAAACAGCATTTCTGTTTTAAGAGACTAACGTGCAACTCAGATTGTTTACAGCAGTGGGTGGGTATCTTGCAGGCTGGTTTGTATCATTGTGGAAGTTGAAAACCTTATAATTAAAGCTCAGATGAGACCAATGAGAATAAGTATGTACACATTATGATGATTTTGGGGGCAACGTGAACCATTATTGGACCAAAAAACTGTGTTAAGATCACGTTAACGCAACCAGTGTTTGTTAATAAGTATGAGTAAATGTTTCATAGCAACTGGAAGCTAGTTGTGCTAACTTTTATGGACTTTTATGGTCTGAATCTGTCTTTCTGCAGAGATATTTGACTGCCCTCAATATGCTGTTCAAGACTGCCTTTCATTTCATATTGCCTTATGAGCTGTCCTAATATTCTCTCTCACATTGTCCTAATCTCTTTTTTCTTTACAGTTGTCGTCTTGTATATACAAGGCATAGGTACAAAAGAGTGGAGAGAGGTGAGTGAATTTTTTCAAGGTTATCCATTACATATATGTCAACACATTGAAAACAGGATTACAACCTTGTGCCCTTATTGGGCACCAATTGCTTTAATTTGGACTGAGAAACTAAAAGCCACAAAACAACCATTTCCTTCAACAGAGAGGGGAGAATTCTGGTAACTGTGATATTGCTCCAGCTCCCACACTTGCATTTAATTTTTGCTTTGTGTCACAATCAAAGGTTCCCTGTGGGGAAACCTGCAGGGAGTCAGTCATTCTCACCGTGTTTCAGTTACATCAATATATAACACCCCACTTTCATCAATAAACCGATAGAGAGAATCTACAGCTATGTCTGTAAGACCCTGTTCCAAGTAAAAAAACAGACCAGAATTCATAACCTAGACTCTCACTGACATGCCTGATTAGTCAGTTGCTGGTTTCAGGTGCTAGAGTGGATGCAAGAATCAAATAGTTTCTGAAACATTGGCCTTCCACATTATTAGAGCTGGCTTGAATGAAATGAAAACTTACTGTTGCTGCCAGAAATGAGTGCTGCCAGTCTTCTCCCACACTGTGAAGCTGGCAGAATAAAATGCAGTGTAGACTGACCCATATGTTTCTGCACACTGTTTTCTCGAAATCAACAAACCATCATGATGTCGTAGGATACAGGACATAGCCAAATGTTTGTACATACTCAAAAATGCAACCCAGGAATATGGCTGCTAAAACTGCTTTCAGTATTCTGAGTCTTATCACTTGATTTAGGAACATAACTACTGTGTAAGGACATTCACTGATTTTGGACGATAAGCCCTGGCTTGATGTTGGTATTCAAGTAAATCTTAAGGGTGGTCTGATTGATGTCAAATCCGCACTCTGTGCGAGCCAGTCAAGTCCACCCATCTAGGCCACCCTTGGAGGATGGGTCCCCTGTTGAGTCTTGGTTCCTCCCTACCATTTTGGGGAGTTTTTCCTTGCCACTGTCACCCTAGGCTTGCTCAACTTGGGATTGGCCTTTTAAGATAATGTAATAGTGTAAAGCTGGTTTGAGACAATGCTACATTGTAAAAAGCGCTATATAAATAAAACTGAATTGATTTGTTGAAGTCCGTAATCCAAGATTCAGTGTTTGCTTTATTTTTGGAGACTTTTTGGGTTGGTCACGTGCTGCTGGAGTTTTTATACATTGTTCACTCACTCAATGCACTCTATTAGCCATAGCTACCATATAGCTCCACCTTATAGATGGAAGTTCAGATACAGTAGCTGATCTGTTGTGATATAAGATATATGTGTTCATGTATATATTAGAATTTTCTAGAAGGCTTAGAACTGAATCCCTTTATGTTCGACTGGACTAAGTGACATCCTTTTCCCAGCTTTCACATACCTGACCATATAATCATCCCACTGCAGTGAGTTTTCATAGTGACTCCAACCTAGTTCCACACAACCTTGGAAGTTTTTTTCAGTTTGAAGCAAGCTGAAATGGCAGTGTTATTTTTTCACTATTCCCTTGGAATGCATTCTCTTTTTCTCTCTAGCAGAGTGACATTTTGCTCAACTTTATGTATGGTCCTAATTAATAGTCTGGACATTTTCCCAGCTAAATAATTTTTTAACCCTTTTATCCCCACCAATTTTCCCAATAAACATTTGTGTAAATGTGCTAATTAAATGTCACTGTGTGTGTGTGTGTGTGTGTGTGTGTGTGTGTGTGTGTGTGTGTGTGTGTGCGCTTTAAATCAGTATTTATACTTCCATATGTTTACATCTATAAGGCGGAGGAGCAGTGGAGCAGAGTCAAACTGCTTCTGCCCATACGCTTGAGTTAAAAGATGTCTTACATTGTGTAGTGTGGAGCTAATTCTGTTTCACTAGACTTTCACTAGAGATTCAAAGTGGTCTGGCAGTTGTTCCTGCACTTCGTTGCTGAATCTGGCAGAAGCCAAGATTGCTCTTGAAACACCAAGCTGTTGGTGGTACCTGGAAGAAGCATTATTCTAAGACTTAAGTGGATTATTTCTTCAAGAAAAAATTGTCTCGACCTTCAAAATACAGAAAGGACTGCATTTCGTGCAATTTTAAAATGGCACAAAACAATAACTAGAATGCCAGATTATTGCAATGGAAAAATATTAATGTAAATTGGATGCACAAAGGAGCTTTAAGTTATGTTTATGATATGTTGATTAAAATATTGCTAGTTCTTTAAAAACAAAAAGGCATTTGTGATTTCAAACATTTCAAATGAAAAACACATTTGGCATTTAAAGAAAATAAAAATTCAATTACGATATAACATTGTTTGACATCCTATTTAAAGTAGAGCAGTCAATAATGCCACAGTGATGGTTTTAGCGTGCTTTTAATAACTGATTTATATTAATTTAAATAGTGTGCTGTAATGAGAATATGTTAGTCACGTAACCAGAACTTCATATAATACCTTACAGAAACAGAAAATGGTACCCTCATCAGGATCTGGCGTTTTGCAGTTTATATATGGTATGAAAACTGTCAGTATTAATAGGTGCACATGAGAGAACCATATAGCTCCTACAGAAAGATCCTACTGTGAAAACCTGCCTTTGCTTGCCAGCACCAGCACCTCAGGAGGTATACAAAACCTTTTTCCAGGGGGTGAGAGTCAGGATAGGACTGCAAGGTAGTGGGGGGGGGGGGGCAAGAGAGAGGATGGGTGTCTTACACCAAATGATCTGCCTTTTCCTCTACTGCTGAATCTGTAAATCCCCGCTGGGTAGAATCAATGAGACTAAGTAATACAGAAGACTTTGTACAGCAGTCAAAGGAAGGTCACATATCTATCTTCTAGTCTTCTAGTATATCTGTCAGATACACTTTTGTACTCTTGAGTGTTTGTTTTACTACAAAACCTAAAGAATATGTATGCTAAAAATGTCAAACGTAAAAAAACAGCTGTTTCAGAGATTCTATATAGTATTATCAATTTCAGAAAGCTTTATATACTACAAAGCATAGAAACACTGGGTGAAGAAAAAAAGAACATTTTGATGCCTGTAAAGAAATACTACAGCTGCAGTGGGTATTGTACACATTTCTTATATTAAAACTGAATAGGGACCATGGAGTTGAGGTTGTAAGGGGTTGTTGCTGAGACTATAAGGGGTTTAGGCATTGTCAGGTACAACAGATGATCAATAGCTCATTACTACCTCTTTAGAATTAAGGAGGCCACGGACTGATGGGAACAGGAGTTTAGGGCTTAAAGTTACCATGGTTACTTGAGAAGTGGTGTGAACTGTGTTTGGTTGCTCCGTGGGAAATTAGCTTGCTTGTGAAGAATCAAATATACAATAAAATAAAATACAGATTAATAACATATAAAATTAAATATCTAAACGATATGAAGCAACTCTGATGCATTGCTGCGTTCTCATCTCATGCCAGACAGTAAGATGATCAACCTTTTTGATTTTATTTGTTAATTCCTGCGTTTCAGGCTCTCGAAAAAAGTAGGTACAGGGCAATTTATGGCTAGTATTGAGGTAAATATCGTAAAAAATATTACGATGTGATTTTAAACATGTGACGCCAACAAAAGGTGTCCACAAAAGGCTGAGTCTCTAATGGTGGAAGATATCCAGTGGCCACAGTGGTCAATAAATGTGTGAAAAAGTTATTGAAATGTTTTAAAACAATGAATTTTAAACAAAGACTGTAAGGCATTTGCATATTTAAGTCTTAAATTCTGAATTTACTCGTCATCTAGTGCATGCACATCCCTAGATAAGATGTCACTGTGAAATAATTAATATTGCTCTAAAATCACATTGTACTTTTTTGCATTAATGCTGCCATCACAAAACTGCAAAGGACCTCTGCGAAGGGCACTGACGCAACCCCATACCATAAAAGAACCTGGCTGTAACAGTTTGGATAGTTATTTTCATTTTGCATCCATTTTTTTCCCAAAAAAGATCTGATATATGATTATATTATATATGATATATGATTGGTCTGGCCACAATTGGGTGATGGTTTATCGTAGATGCAGTGCAATGATGACCACATGTTTTCTTGGAGGTAACCACGGTAAACAGAAGAAAACTTAACACACAACTACTCTTTAAAAGCAACCTGCTCTTCTAATCAGCACAACAGAGTGATATCAGCTGTCTGGTTCTCATGAACCTTTTCTCCTGAGCTAAGGAGATCATCAGTGAAATAATGTTAGCAGGCCATTTTTTATGATAAGGTTATTTTCATGGCAGGAAATGATTTTGCAATGAATTGCAATTCACCTGTCTCACTTTTCCCAATCTATAGTTAATACAAATTGCCACTATAGAAAAACAGATGCAGCAAAATTCGTGCCATTCTCAAAACGTTTGGCCTGTATGTACACTAATTGACAAGAAAAAAGCATGAAGAAATCGAATTAAACTGTATATGTGTGAATGCAATTATGATAAATCTAAGTTATTACGATATTAGAATGAAAGGATATTTTAGGTTTTAGCATATTGGGGAAAACTCTGTAGTGCCCAGTGGACCTCCACTAGCCTTGTTATAAGTTAAGATGCGGTTGAGCACTGGAGGCGTACAGGTACAGGCTCCACATGTTATCCTGAAGCATAATTTTGCTTCAAAATGTCCTGCAGGTCCTGCACAGTCATAGGTTTCTGAAGTCAGATTTGCAGCAAGTCCCATAACTGCTTGACATATTATATGTACATATAATGTGTTGCAAAAGTCTCACTTTTTCACATTTTACAATAAAAACCGATCACTCTCCCATCAATACCCCATAATGAGAAAGTGAAAACAGAATATTTATTGCGGATTTATTAAAAAGGAAAAACTAAAATTTTATGCACGTAAGTGTTCAGACCCTTTGCTATGACACTTGAAATTTATCTTTGGGGAAATTTCTCTTGATCATCTTTAAGATTTTCCCATACCATGATTGGAGTCCACCTGTGGTAAATTCAGTTGATTGCCTATGATTTGGTAAGACGCACCATATATATGGTCTATATAAACTCTCACAGCTAACACTGCATGTCAGAGCAAAAACCAAGCCACAAGGAGGAAAGAACTGCCTGCAGTGCTCAGAGACTCATAGATCTGAAGAAGGCAACAAAAATGTCATGCACAGTTCCCAAGAGCACAGTGGCCTCCATAATTCTTAAATGAAAGAAGTTTGGAATAACCAGGACTCTTTCTAAAGCTGGCTGCTTCACCAACCACCAAAGTAATCAGGGAAGAAGAGACTTTGTTAGAGGTGACCAAGAACCCAGTGGTCACTGTGTCTGAACGCCAAAGAACCAGTGTGCAAATGCAAGAAATTTCCAGAAGTTCAACCCACCAATCTGGGTTTTATGGCAGAGTATCCAGACAGAAGCCTCTCCTCAGTAAAATATGCATGAAAGCTTGCCTGGAGTTTGCAAAGAGCATGCTGTTCACAGGGTTGTGCATTCAAATGATGCAAAGATGCAGTTAATTACCGTGAACCCCAGCATAAAGTTCATCAGCACCACTTCAATACGGATTGTCAAATCCGAGACTTTAAGTCTTCGTGGCATACGTTAAGGTGCTGGAAACACTCATTGTCATGTTCAAGAAACCAGTTTAAGATAATTTGAGCTTTGTGACATGGTGTGTATAAGCTGTCAGGAAGAATACTCAAACAGGCATTTAAACAACGTTCAGTTGGTATTAAGGGACCCAAAATGTACCAGTTGTTAGAGAAGAATGGAAGGCAACTGTAAGTCAATAACCAATTGTACAATAAAGTGCATTTTTGCGTAAGAACATCTCTTAATGCTCAGCACATTCAAACATTAAAGCAGATGGGCTACAATTAGCATGGGCTAACCAAAATTAGACAACAGAAAATTGGATAAATGTTGCCTGGTCTGATGAGTCTCGTTTATGCCCAAGTTCGATTTATGTTCTACCTGTGTGGAGTGTGCATGTTGTCCCAGTGTATGTGTCTAAATGTGTATGGATAAACACAAACAACAAGAAATTTGCATTTTATCCACTATCTTTTTTTCTTCTTTCTCAGTATGGAAGAACAGAGGTGATTGACAACACATTAAATCCAGACTTTGTGAGGAAGTTTGTTTTGGATTTCTTCTTTGAAGAGAAACAGAATCTTCGATTTGATGTGTGAGTACAGATTTATTATATATGTAAGAATCTGAAAGTGGGTTAACAAACCCGGATGGGGTTGTTATGAACCCTTAAATGTTTTCTAGATTTATGCATAAATATGACCTAAAACATCCGATTTTCACATAAGTTATCTGTGTCTCACAGAAGTGTAACCCAAAAAAAGTTGGTGTTTAACTGTATTACCCATGTTCTCTTGAGATTCAGTTCACAGGTAGGTGTCCTGACACCTTCATTTAGAATTTGCTGGTATACTTCAGAATACATAGATACAGCAAAATAGACTGCTCACAAAAATTAAATATCCCCTGATGTTTGTGAGCAGTGTATATCCAAACCATAACACTACTGCCATTATACTACTGCCACAGATGACATAGGGTTCTCCTGCTGGAATGCAGTGTTTCCAATATATTCCAGTGCCTCCAGCTATAACACTTATTATTTAAATAAAAAGGTCAAATCTGTCTACAAATCCTTCAACACAATAGCCATCTGGCTTGTCCACATGAAATTTAGCGAACTGTATATTGAACAGAAATATTATTTTTGGAAAACAGTGACTTTTCCACTGCACCACTCATATATAAATATGTTTTTTTAGTAATATGTGAAATTACAAATATACAAATGTATAATTTAAAAAGATCGAAAGGCTTTTAGAACCATCACCTGGCATCAGAACAGATTTTTTCCGTGTTGTTGTTATGTATTTTGTACGCCATTACTGTAATGGGGCATTGCTGGCAACAAAAAATATCACAAAACAATTGGATACTCGAAACATTGCCTTTCACAGAATACCATGTAAAAAAAAAAACTAAAGCTCTCTTGTTTTGAGCATATCATGAAAAGACAAAGCTTATTGCAAAAGTCTGCTAAGCTTTGGGGCAGATGAACAGAACAGCAAGGAAAAGAACTGTCTGCAACAAGATGGATGGATACAATCAAAGAAGTCATGATCAAGTGATTAAGAAGTCATGAAGCAAAAGACAGAAGATATAGGACCAAGAAATGACTTGGCTGTGCTTAATAATAATAATAATAATAATAATAATAACAATAATAATAATAATAATAATAATAATAATAATAATAATAAAGCATAGTAAACTAGATTCTGAATTTGGCAAATGCTGTCATTCAAATATATTAAATGAATGCAAATATAATTTAAATAAATACAATTGCAGTTACAGTTTACAGTGTTGCCTGGTAGATCTTTTTATGCAACTACAGGATAACACAGAAATGGAAGAAGAAAAGCAGTACAACGCTATGTCCATGATGTCATTTTTCAGCATTTTTGCTGGTGCTTGATTTCGTCTACTTTAATTCTGTAAATTATTCATTGGTATAATCTCAGAAACCAGATGTCAGATGAAAAAGACAAACATCATTTCAAAAGTTTTTCTGACAGTGATAGAAGTTCTGTTTACCCTCTCTCTTTTTCTATCTCTATCTCTGTCTCTCTTGGCACCCTGAGGGAGTGATCGATGTCCTCAGTGGGGGGATGGAGGAGTGCTCAGGGTAGATCAGGTGGAACAGGCAACAAACTCATCCTCAGATCTTTCACATGAATCATGACTTGACAGCTTCCCAAATTAACACACAAATACTTATATCTATGGATATAACATCCTCTTACAATTCTTTTAATCTTTTATTACCTCACATAGATACTCATTACATTACTTATTTATTATTCCTTTATCTAATAGAGCTTCTTTAAGAACTATAATTGCCTGATTCAATTAGCCCATTTAATATCTGTGTACCATATTCAGTATCACTATGTCACCTCCACCTTGGCTTATTTTTTACTTTTACTAATTAACTGTAGGTCCAAAACAGATCTCTTCGATTTCAGTATAAGTTAAAGTTTATTGACTGTGTGGGTAGACTGTCAGCGAGGTGGTTTAACTTAAGTAACCTAAGTCATTCTGTTTTTATAAAGGAATAAAGTAAGTCTTGCACAGCATTTACTGTGCCAATGCACTTACCAGAAGTGCAAACTGTGTTTAGTTTTAGTTTACTTATGTGTTCTAGGAAAAATGCACATGAATTATACAATTATATATGAAATATTGTAGTAATCATAAAAAAGCAAAGTAAAGAAGGCATAAAGTAATATGAATTACTTTATTACCTAATTATTAAAGCAGTTTGATAAATGTGGAATGGCAGTTTTTTTTTTAGATGTATCAGTTTCACGCACTGGCACTAACATGCTAGTGAAAAGTTAGCTTTATCAGGCACTGGTGATTTAAGATTGTACCTCCATTGAAAATGTGATAATTAAAAAATAGACATAATAATTACCAAAGGTTTATGTTATAAATAATAGAAAATTTAAGTAACATGAAAAAACTATTTTAATAATGCAGGGATACAAATCAGTGTATCTAGTAGAGGAGTAATATGCTGTCTTTCTATTTATTGTTAAAGGTCTTGCAGCATAGTTCTGTTACCTGTAGCCTCTCTCTGGACTGTTTTTGAATACCAATAAAAAGATAATTACAATGGTTTAGCCTGCTTGAGGTAAAAGCATGACTGAGCTTCTCTGCACCCTGTTAAAAGTTTTAAAAGTGCTCATACCTTGGCAATGTTTCTAAGGTGGAAGAATTTTGTTTGGTCACCTCATTAATGTGCACTCTAAAACTTAAATCAGAATCCTAAGCTTGTTACTTGACTCCTTTATATGTCCTTTGCTTTTAGACAGTGCATGTATTATGGCATCAGGATCAACTGAAATAGGTATAATCCTCATGTAATTTTATTAATGAAGTTTATTATGGCCAGACTTTTTCATTGCTTGTTTCGTGGAACAACACCAGTGTTGTTCACATGAATTTTGAGTTACACGTGTGTTTATTAGCAACTCAAAGAGCTTGTCAAAGTAGAAATTTCAATGATTTAGAATATAATGAGGCTGAAGTTGGCTTCTTATTCGCAAGCTTCTTATTTGGATTTTCCTGTCCTGTTGCATTAAATAAAAAGGCATATAAAAAAACAAAAAAAATCTCTGTAAATGAATTGTCAGACTGTATATATGGAAACCTGTAACTCTAAACCTATTTGCATGGCTGAATCTAATTTACCTATCCAGTCTCGCTCACTAGACCTCTCCGCGATGGACACTGGGTCGTGCAGTGCTGTCCAATTGTTTGCGTGGGTGATTGGTCCGCGCTGCCCGGTTTAACTGAGTACGTCTATTTGGACAGACTTTTGAGGTGTTCGGCTTTCCATTGACAACATGGCCAACAGCGTGGATGGCATGCCATGGATTGCGGTTGTCTTTAGGGATGGCCCCAAGCGTTGGGCTGGAATATTCCAGCCTGACAATGACTGGACATGTGTAGGTGACTTTGTCACGTCAATAGACTCACCGGACGAGTGAAAAGAAAGCCGGATAGTGAAAATACAGGGATCGACGTCTCCCTGTCAATCTGATGGACTTAAACGTAAACATGCCAATGCGAGTTGTGAATAACTTTGGTAAGATATGGCAACATTTTGTATTTGATTCATGTCAGTTTCCATCCATCCACAAGGGTGTAATCACAAGGTGAGTGTCCAGAGCTAGCAACCAATATAGTCCCCAGTATATTGGGTGTTGCTTAATGAAATAGTATGATTGCACCCTCGTTTCTTTTCCAATTGTATAACATATCTCCAGGGAAACCATGAAATTATATAAAAACTTTGCATAATACATGTATCATTTTCACAACTATTTTCTAAAAAAAATTCTAGCATATAGAGTACAATTTAATTGTAGGTTAAATACATTTATTTTTATTTTTATTATTTTTATTTTTATTTTAAAATAAAAAAATGTTTTTATTTCTTCCTCCTTCCTTGTAGTGATTCCTCACAGTCCTCGAGAAATTGAAAAGTGCTGAAAAATAAAGATTTTTTTTACCTCCCTCCTCATTTGATTCTTAAGTAGGGACATCCGACAAACAAGCAATAAAAAACCTGGCCTAAACAATAAAGGATTTAAGTAAGATTTTTAAAAAAAAATGAAACCCGTGGTGTAATATTTAATAGTCCACTAGGTGGCGCCGAATACACGATTAATTTCCACATATCCAGCGTCAATAGACTGGAAGAGTGTTCCAAATCACGCTAAATTATCTACTAATTAGTGCACTATTAATAGTGTTAGTGTTATTTAAACACGTTCTATAGCACACGCTTTGTAGTTTGGACGCTTTAGATGAAGTTTTATTTGGTGTTTGTTAATGGAGTCTCTGGATAGAGTGAGGTAAGAGTGATTTATTGTATTGTTAACATAGTTTAGTTATATTTATGTTCAGAATAATTAGTTATACAGAGTTGTTTTATAATGATGCAGTAGTTAGTTTTAGCTAAGCCTGATACTCGCTCTGTTCGGTTACTAAATAAAAGCAATGTTTGTTATTTATATCTAGATATAAAACATTTATACGATTTTGTAGTTATTCTTCATTATATGTGGTAGATTAATGTTGGTAGAGTAAGCTATTTTAATAAACTAGTTCATTTCTAGATTTTGGAGTTCAAATTTCATGACACGTGATCATTAAACAGTGTTTAATATAAGCTAAATGATTTGTTTTTTCTTTTTCTTCTATTTGAAATTAATTCTGAGTGTAGTTATTGACATTTCTTCCACCTAATTAAAGTTTCTCCTGCCTGTAATTTTGCCGTTGCTATTAAAACATACAGGTATTTTTATGGGAAGATCGTACCAAAGTCTGATGGGTAAACATACAGAGAGCTTTTTACACAAAAAGAGTTGTAATTAACATTCCATGGTAATGACTTTAAACAGCTGATTAGTAGTTGGAATTAAACAATGTTTAGAAGTAGAGATTAATAGGAAAATGTTTCACTGGCAGTTTGTGTATTAACTTTCTGATTATAGTTCTTTTTAAGAGTTGTGTTTTCTGTGGTTTTGAATTTTGCTAACAGACTTGGAGGCTGTCTGATCTTTTCTTTCTTCCAGGATTTTCTGTTGTTTATTATTTCTATAATTCATACTACAATAGGGATTTTCCTGTATCGTTAAGGTCAATTTCCGAACGAGGCTGGAGTTCGCGTCTTATTCGCCAGCTTCTTATTCTGATTTTCCCGTCCACCTTAAAAAGTAGAAACGGTGCTATTTTGCCAGTGGATAAGAATTTGATCTTTGGTTCGCAATATACATTCCTTCTACTCATTCCATTATCCATAACTCGAGATTATTTAATAGTTTGTTAAAATGAACATTATCATATGCCAATAGATATAACATCAAATATCACTATACCTTTTTTTGTTCTGAACTTGGCATATTATAGAAGACTTAATTTGGTATGACTGCTCCTTCTGCTTACTGTATGTCCAGTAACCACATCCCTGGCCATAAGCAACATGAATTGCAAGAACATTCATTGTATTGTTTCTTCCATTTGACCCTCTGAACTTGGCATTGAAGATTTATTTCTAACTGCTTTTCCTTTTTGCTTTACTCTAGTTGTTTAGTTTGTTAATTGTTTAAATTTATTGGTCTGGTAAATGTATTTTTATTATTATTAATCAATAATAGTTTATTATTATTTATTGTTTTGTTTTGTATTATGACTTTTTGAACTTGTCATAAAAGAAAACTAAGTGAGAAGTAATGTTCCTATATGTTTATTTTCCTTAGTCTGATCTTTAATTTTTATTATAACGCATGAATGTGTATCAAAATGTCTTGAGGCATGCTCAGTAATCCAGGTAGGAAAATCCCAGAAGTTGAATCTGTTCATCTGGACATATGTTTTGTGGGAGAAATGTTTCATCACTATAAAAGTGCTTCTTCAGTCTCAGCTAGTTGGAGAACTTCCCCAATCTTATATACAGCACAGTAGCATAATGACTGATAGCAGCACCACTGCATAAGAGTGAAACTGATGATCAGTTTAATATGCAGATTAGCATAGCTATTAATGACTATAGCCACGTGTGCCATTCACACAGGATTGGGGAAGGGCTGCGATGACGGTGTTGTAAGATGGTGAGAGGTGTACCCTGAGGCTCTCTCTTCGGTTCAGGGATGGACGTTCTTTTACTTCACGTTCAAACCATCATTCCTCCCTATCAAGGATCTTCACATCTTCATCCTTGAAAGAGTGGCCACTGGCCTGTAGGTGGGTGTGAGTCCTGACCTGATGAGGCCTGACCTTCTATGTTGTGCCATCCATTCCCCAGTGTTGTTTTTTTTTTTTTTTGGGGTTTCCCCGATGTACAATTCCTGACATTCCTCCCGGCGCTTAACAGCATACACTACATTACTTTGTTTGTGCTGGGGAACTCGATTCTTGGGGTGGACTAGTTTCTGGCCTATCGTGTTTTGGGGTTTGAAAGACAATGAGAGGCGATGCACAGGGGTAAGGGATGTATGTGTATGTACAGAGTGTACATACGGAG
>JAUZST010067044.1:0-22323 GCA_034779995.1 Parotocinclus haroldoi | reverse complement strand
ACACACACAGACACACACACACACACAGACACACACACACACACAGACACACACACACACACAGACACACACACACAGACACACACACACACAGACACACACACACAGACACACACACAGACACACAGATATTTCTATAAATACAGAATTCAAAATATAGCAGACAGTGTTCCACCCACACTGCTCGGAATTCCTTTCTCCACCCAAAATCCAAGGGGATGCAAACTTTGCACTCAGCTACAGATTTCTTGTTTTATACAATTAGTGGATAGAAACCAGCTGTTACAATATACCAGTCCCCACTCTCCTTTTTCATCACTAAAGGGACCAACATGTCCATCACCAAATCTCACCTGAGCAATGGAGTAGTCAGAGGAGTTGGCAGCTTGCAGTCCCTCGTTTCCAGAGATGCCAACACCGACATGAGCACTCTGGATCATGCCTACATCATTAGCACCATCACCAATAGCCAGAGTGATAACTTTCACCTGCTTCTTCACCATCTCCACCACCTCTGACTTCTGCAGAGGAGACACCCTGCACACAGACAGAAAACAAAGCCAGTTATCCTGCAGCTCAGATACAAGCTCAAATCAGCTGGGAAAATGACATGTGAATTGTGACTTTACAGCACAGTAACTTGTAAATTTACTCGATACAGCTACTACGAGTTACTGCGAAGAAGCAGTTTCAGAAAAGATTGCTCGTGTGTCCTTACCTAGCATTTCATAAATTATTCAGAACTTCATGAAAGTATCGAATGATCTACACTGCTCACAAAAAATAGGGCACATTTAATTATAGGATGTTTCATTTTGAAATATCCCCTAATTTTTGTGAATAGTATATAACAAGGTCATGTCTCCAATTCCATCAAATACATCAAACGAATATAATAAATTGCAAACATGTTCATTTATGTATCATTCTTCTGAAATGTCTTATTAACAAGCAATCACACATGGCATCCTGTTTTACTGGGGTATAAATAATAGGTGAAACAGGACAGATTACCTATTCATACAAAAGACAAGACTAGAAACTGCTAATGAAATGTGAGCTATATGTTGACCTTTCAGACAATGGCAATATAAATACCTACTCATATTCCCTTACTTATTCTAAGGCCAATATTAAAGATGGAAAATACATTTAGATAAGAATGCATATGTAAGTTTATTTCCCCCACATGCACAATAAGTAGAGTAGCTAACTTTTAGAGTCTCTGATATCTAGTTCTGTACTGTTCCCTAACAGCTCCAGAGACCTGGGTTTGCAGCCAGACAGCACAGGATTCAGTAGAGACCAGTGGCGGCCGGTTTGTCACGGCATTCATGTTAATAATTTAAGGACAGATCATAATGTATGCATAATGTAATGCATTCCACGTGTATAAACACTTAAATGAATTACTTACCCAACAGGGGGTTTGAGCTGGATCTCAGGTTCAGTGAGAGGTTGAACAGAAGCCCTGGATTACTGACATACCCAGACATTAAAAGCACTCTGGATCACTATCTCTACTTGTGCCTTTAGTTTCACTTGGATGAGGTGCTGATGAATTAATGGCATCTTACAGGGTCAATGGCCAGAAAATTTTAAATTAGACATACATTACACATAGCTCATTCTGCTGCAAATGCTTTTCACAGGGAAAACCTCAGACCTGCACAAGTAACTGTAACACAGTTACGTGTGCTGAATACCAGCGAAATTTAGTGCACCTTTCAGCAGACAGACTCAGGTCCCTGATGAACGCTCTCAAATGTTCTCAAATGTATCACATGAACTTTCTTTAACCTACCTTTAGGAGTTGCTCAAACATCTACATTTAGTCATGTTAACAGATTACATGAGAACTTTTCAAATTTGAACTTTAAAACTTACCTTATTACTCCAAACTTAAGTTAGACCATATATGTTTTTGAGACTAAATAATGAATCAAACAAAAATGTTTGAAAAGCTCCTACACTTTAATATGTATATTCACATTTTAAATGCACCTAATACTGGCCGTGCAATTTCTAAAGCCTTTGATTACATAGTCAAGTCAAATTTATTTATATAGCGCTTTTTACCATGGTGCATTTTCTCAAAGCAGCTTTACAGTATTATATTATCTTAAAAGGACAATCCCAAATTGAGCAAGCCCAGTGGCAAGTAAAAAAAAAAAACTTTCTGAATATAGAAGGAAGAAACCTTGGGAGGACCAAAAAGTATTAAACAACTAAAAGACAAATGTATTCGGAACAAACCATACTGAATCATTAAACAATACAATTTATTACATACTTTTCCCGTATTACACTGATTAAATCATCTGCCTCACTTTTGAGTTCTGCCCTTGCTTGGATTGTTTTTTGACCGTTTTCTTGTAGTTGGATTTGAGGATAGTTTATGCTGTTTGTTTATTTAACGTTGTATCAGCATAAATGGCTATTTACAACAGGAGCAATCAATACTAGTCACACACATGCACACTGGGCAAATTTAGAGTGACCAGTTAACCTAATGCACGTCTTTGGAATGTGGGAGAATACCGATACCCATACAGACACGGGGAGTATATGCCAGAGCCCAAGGTCAAAATTGAACCAGTAATTTCTGGAGCTCTGAGGTAATCATGCTAACCGCATTTGCCACCTTGCTGCATGGATAGATCATGCATTTTTCAAAGATAATTAATAAAGTAAATTTATCCAAACACAACTCTGTTAGTTAAATGGTTTAGATAATGGACGTTAAAAATTAACATGGAGGGAAAAATGCTATTAAAACCCTTAATTAAAATAAAATTACATTTATGACAGCAGGGACTGCTACAAACCCAGTAAATACTGTCACAAAATACAGTTGTTATTGACTTAAATATCCACTGGGGCGCAAAACGTCACTTTACTTGTCCCTGTACAGGCCTAGGAATCACATCACATACTTTTGCGGATTAAGGGGAGCTCTTATGAGTCAAGCCTTAGATGTCCTGGGGTACTTTGTGTCTCTTTGTGTGTGTGTGTGTGTGTGTGTGTGTGTGTGTGTGTGTGGTGAGAAAAAGCAGATCAGAATAATTACATTATATAGACCACATAATGGCAGTGGCACCTGTGGTCTGTGTGTTGTTGCTGGAGAACAACACTGATTTTTAACAGAACCTCAGATCAGTTACACGATAGCTTCCCCTTCCGCTATACAACCACACACGTAAAACACTCAAACACGCACACTGAAACACACCAGTCAATATCTTACTAATTCCTCAAGTGAGCCAATTGCTAAAATAATAGCTCGGGAAGAATGTGTAGTTCAGTGTGTTATGAAGGTTGGGACCTGGAGTGCAAGTGATTTGTATTTTAAATAAGTAGTGACATTTTCCTGTAATTGCTTGCCAATTATTTATTTCCTCAGGCAAGAGGAATAGCAACTGATGCAGTCAGCTCTTTTAGTCAGCAATTAAATCCCAGCTTAAGCACAGCCAGAAGGACAACCTGTGATGCATAAACCAGTTCTGATAGCTTCTGTGAAAGGAATAAAGTGTGTGCTGTCAATGCAAATTCTATTTCTTGTTGTACGTTATTGTTATTGGGCATTTTATTTCATGAACTGAAAAAGGTACAAAAGAGCAACAGAACACAAGTGTTTTTAAATTCCTGAACTGCAAGTGTAGATTGTATAGTAACTGTATCCTCTTACTCCTGCCAGCTTTCTGCTCAGCCATACTTGCAAGCTGTCTTAAAAGGCACTGTGTATAACGAACAAGGTTAGTGTGAGGTGAGTGAATCACTGTAGCCTTAGTTAACCTTTTACATTTGTGTTCCAACAAGTCATGGGTCTTTTTGATCATTGAACATTCCTCTATGGATGCGAGAAAATATCATACATTTTTACTCAATACCATTAATAAGTAACATTTGAGGATGCTTTGATGCATGCATTTTTATCATAAACCTCACAAAAAAGTGAACTTTTTTTTTCAAAAGTTTTGCTTTCTGAGTAAAAACGCAAGCTTATGACAGACAAGGTGTCCAAAATTTCAAATTTGCTATATTACATAGGAATTTGCAGAACTACTGAAATAAGAAAGTAAGTATATATATATATATATATATATATATAGAGAGAGAGAGTAATAATTAGTAATAATGTAGTGCAAGTAAATAAGTAATGAAATAAATAAACAACCATCCAATCAGCTTCTGTTCCCCTTAGGAACCGAACTCTTAACAATAGTAATACATTTTAGGATATCACAAAATAAAAATCTGTTTTTTAACTCCAACATTTGGTCAGATTTGGGAGGTTTAGCATATGTATGTTTACTTAAATAAACAGGTCATACTTTGAACTGCTTGCATAAGTAAGACCTTTTCAACAAACTCTATTGAGAGTACGTCATGATTTGATCAAATAAAAAAGGAGATTTCAGTGACCAAATATATTTTCAACAACATTTGTTATGGAATATATGCTCAATGAGCACTTTATTAGATACGCTGCAGTAATTTTGGGTAGGGTGTCAGTTTGCTCAAAACGGGCTCAGTTCGTCCAAAATATTCCGCAAAAGACTCCTTTGAGATGATGTTCCAAGTTGACAAGATTCCTTGTAATTCCTGCCAACGTTTCTGGTTGCTTTCGTGCTGCGCATCTCCTTTTCCACAACATCTCATAGGTGTTCGACTGAATTTGGATCTGGTGGCTGGGAGGGCCACTGGAGAACACTGAACTCATTGTCATATTCTTGAAGCCTGTGACTATGTGACCATACCATTACTGGTGAGATGTTTTTCTGCTACCAGTGTGTATATCCGATTTACAGAAGCCATTCTGTCAGCTTAAGTGTCTCTACCTTTTGACTTTGATGTCTCTTATTAAAATGTGTTTCCATCTGTCAGACTGCTGCTCACAGAATGATTTTTTTATGTTATCATTCTGAATATATAAGCTGCAAGCCTGTCTGCCACCAGCAATCATGTCATGGTAAAATCACTGAGGTCATATTGTTCTTCTTTAATGATGGTTGATGTGAACATCACCTGAAGTTGCTGGCCTGTACCTACACTTTGTTGGCTGATTAGATAAATGCAAAATGTGTAGGCTTGTACAATATTTATTAATTTATAAATGGCATGTCAGTGTCCATGGCAGGAGCAAGGTTCCAACTGCATTCACCAAACATACTCATAAACCCAGAAACACATACCTGCAGCATATAACAGCCTTGCAGGACAGTGCCAGGTCCAGGAAGTACTGGCGTACGCCAAAGGTTAGTGCATACTTCAGTGTCTTGCCATCAATGATTAGTGCACAATCGTTCTCCTTATGCAGATCTTCTCCCAACATGCTGCAGTGGTGGCTCAGAGTTTCCCTCGTCCCCTGCACCAAAACAAATTAGCTCTGGTTATTCACAACAGCAGTTTAAATACTTTATTATATTATATTGTCATGCGCCTATTGTCTACTAAACTAAGTTTGCTAAAAGTATAAACAAATAGGGACCATTATAAAAAGTTTCATGAAAATGTTTTACCAACTATGGTCAAATTACATTTTGCAAACCCTCAGCAGAGAACAAACTTAACCATTACATTTCTGTTCATTTTAGGAGCCATTCATAAGTCAGTAAAGTTCTAAGAGCTTTAGAAAAACATCTTCCAAGTGTTGTTTTCTTATTTTGAACATTTTTTTTTCAGTATACGGCCAATTCCGGTTAATCGGGATGTGATCGTTTTAGTCCGAATAACCGGCTGGTTCGATTAAACAAACATGCCCTATGTTACATAGTGCTATGTAACATATTAAATGTTTATTAAACCTTTTTTGTGTGATTTACACGTATAGTGAACGTACAAACAAGAACTACTGTTGCTTAAGAACTTTATTCATTGAAAATTAAATTTGCAAACAAGTTTTTTGAACCGATCTACAACACAATGTATAGATACTCAGCATGCGAAGCATAATACTGTAAAAATACAAGTTCTTATTAAATTCCAGTCAACGTTTGAAGAACTTATCCAGTGTGATCTGACGCGCTTTTGCTGTGGCCAAGTGGCGACTTGTGGCTTCTATTCTGTAGTAAATGGAAATGTTAGGCAGTAGGTGTAGGTGGCAGTAGAGGGCTGGGGAGAAACTCGGGAGTTTTCGGGTAGTTATGTCAGAGAAGAAGAGTTTCTTTAAGGATATTACATATTTCTTATTTGCTCTCACGTTCTTTGGTCCGATTACGCGGACATTTGCTCCAAATTAGAGAATAAAATTACACTTGTATAATAGGATTTGGTCCGAATAAGCGGCCGGTCCCATTAACCGGTGGGCCAATTAACCGGAATCAACAGTAGTAATTATTTTTTAGTAATATTAGTAATAGCATTATTAGTAATTATGTCATGTACATTTTTGGTCAATAATTATTTATGTTGCAAAAAACGCACTCATTTAACCAGTGAGATCTGGCTGCGAATACTAAGGTCACTAAACTGTCAAAGAAATCTCACGTCAGGCACGTCAGATTAATGCTCACTGTGTAAAGTCTGACAGTTCTAATCAAATTAATTTTTAAGAATCAAATTTTTAATGTTTGAGTTTCATGTTCTATCATCTATTAGTCCATTACCTTTCCTGATGCCGTGGTATTGTTCCAGGGTCGGTATCCTGATATTGTATTGAAATTGTATCAAAGCATAATTATGGTATTGTGACAACAGTCAACTCCATTAACTCGTTAGAGAATGCTATAATGAACCATGCATGCATGCGACATGATTGATTTTTACCATTTTCTTTCTCCACTTTAGTATAGCTTTTAAAATGTTTAACCCCTTCTCTAGCTTAGAACTGTAAATATTTATCATCTCCTGAAATACATCTTTTATTCTTTATATATATATATATAAAGAATATATAAATATATAATATATATAAGCATTATATATAAATATAATGTGTGTGTGTGTATATATATATATATATATATGTGTGTGTGTGTGTGTGTATATATACACACACACACACACGCACACACGCGTGTGTGTGTATATATATGTATTATGCACTGCTAATTTAGTTACTAGGAAATACCTTTTTTAATTGGAACATTACAAATTATTGACCTGTCCTTTGAAAGTAAACTTTGTGCTCTAAATGAGAACGCTAAATGTTCCAGAAAGAGACTAAACCTGAGAAGAAAGCTAGCTAGTGCCTTTCTCTGTGTAAAGTCGGTGCTGCTTTTGTGTTGTTCTTCTTATTCCACTAGGCCATACCAGCATGGAGGAGACATGCTGGCAGCTATTACAGACACTCTGACTCAGTGCTCTCGGAAGGACCAGGCCACACCAGTAGCGCTGGCTCTGCAGGGCCTGCATGAACTGTGTAAAGCCGAGGTCTGAAATAGTTTTATTTTATTTTATTTGTGCTTTTGGAAGGTAATTGCACACGGAAAATCAAAATGCATTCTAGTGTTTATAGAGATTGGGCTTCTACAGTAAGTAGAGAACACAGTCGGTTCTGCAATAATTACATGTTGGCTGGACATGTTAAAATCTTGTACACAGTTTAACTTGTTAATACTTTGCATGTTCTTCCAAAACGTTCGTTCACAACTAGAAAGGTTTTATTGAATTAGAAATTTTGAATAAGAAATAATTTTAGAATTAAAAATAAAATTAGAATAATCCCAAATAAGTTTAAAATCAGATTATTTAAATCCTATCATTTACTTTGTGTATTATTACATTTAAGACATTTTGTATCCAAACTATTTCATGTTTTTTTCTGGCCAACATGATCTCATTTGTTAATAAACATCCAACACATTAAAAAAGTCAGATAATTTAGGGCTAGTAATAAGGTAAGAACTAAATTATGATGTAATTTCAGGTGATATGAACAGGACGTCAAAAGCATTATTCACAAAAAGAAGATTTGTGAAATCTGATCTCTGACAGCACTGCAACAAGAACTGTCATTCATAAATGGCTCATATAGCCCCATGAGCGTGGAACTTACATTAGGGAGTTATGGACTTAAGACAAAAAAAGACAATCCATACTATTCTCAGCAACAAATCCAAGAGCTAGGGTCTGTCATGGTATGCACTTATGTCCGTGCCATTGGTGTAAAGGTCATTTACACCTCTGTGATGGCAGCTTTAATGCAGAGATGTCTATAGAGATCTTAGAGCAACATGTGCTACTTTCATCAATTTATAACAAGCCAGTTTATAACAAAACAGTTCAGTCATTTCCTCACATGTTACTAAACTAGTGATGCCCATCCGTGCCCCTCAAAGACTCTGCTTTTCGTGGAAATTACTTTCGTACCAGATTGTGATTACACACGTTGGCATCGCTTTTTTTGAAATCACAATTTTGTTGATTTGTCCCATTACTGGCCCTAAATCGCCCCATGCCAACTAATGTAGAAATTACATTGACCAGACAATGTAAATGTAAGAAACACTCAATTTTGCATTTTCAATACCGTCGAACATTTTCCCATTTGGGTTGTAATTTATACTTGGATATAGGTATGGGAAAATAGTTTGGGGCACTAGACCAGTTGGGGTTGTGGTGAGCCAGCAGTTAAGGTACTGAACTATGGACCAGAAGGACCAGGGTTCGAACATCACCTCTGCCAAGCTGCCACTGTTGGTTTCTTGAGTGAGATCCTTAACCCACATTTGCTTGGATTGTGAGTCTGTATCAGTTGTAAGTCACTCTGGATAAGGACACCTGATAAATGCTATAAATGTAGATGTCAATGTAGACCTCCACTATTTGTTTGGACCATTCACCTCATAGGTTTCTTTGCAAATCTAAAGAAGCAAATCTCAGACACCACACCTAGTGGTTGACTCTTTTTAAGGAAAGTGTAAATTTCTAACTTCAGAGATGCACTGTAATTCTCTGAAATGTAAGGGTTTTAAATATATTTGGGAAACGTATCATAATATTGGTCGTGTGGTTCTTTTTTCGCAGGTGGTTGATCTAGAATCCACTTGGAAGGCACTGTCTCCTAAGCTGAGCTGTGAGACCAGACCTTTGGTGTTAAAGTCTCTTGCTGAGCTTCTCTCACTGTTGCCTTCACTTCATGTCAAAACAGAGCAATATGAGGTCAGCCTAATGGTTTATAAACTCCTAAAACCTTTCGTTGAATCTTTTCATCTGTTTGTTATTAAATATTTTACGAAGAGTTAAAGTACTGCGAAGAATGCAAAGTTCTTTTTTGTTTTTACCAGAACTTTAGAAGTCAGATGGTCAGTGTTTTGTGGAGCTACGCTCTCAGTCAGGTGAGTATTGGGGCCATTTTAAAAATCAAAACCTATTTGAATGCATAGAAACACACATGCATGCAAATGTTTGTTTGTTTGAAATGCACTCTGAATGTTGTCGGAGCACCACAGTATATGTACCGTACTTACCAATGCTATATGGGTAGTATTCCAGTGTTATCCAGCCAAGATACCGCTGTGCTCCCCATACATTAATTAATTTGTGGTGACCTTAAACATTGTGAACATAGACCACTTCAAACTGATTTTTCCCTCTCCACTACTTAAAATAGGTCAAATCTGATTTCACTGTAGAGCTGCTCACAGAACATTTGATTCACACCTTCTTTACCCTCGGTTTCTCACATTCACTTGATTTCTTTTGTGACACTGCAGGGTTTTTCTGTTGTACTTATGGGTCAAACAGGTATTTCAGAAGAGAGCAACGACCCTAAGCTCTGCCCATGTGGCGCTTTCATGTTCTCCTTGTCAGTGTGGGTTTTCTCCGGATACTCTGGTTACCTCTCACGCTTTTAAATATGTGTATTAGGTTAATTGGTGCTTCCAGAGTGCCCCTTAGTGTGTGAATGCGTGTATGAGTGTAACCATGCATTCCCTACGATGAATTGGTGTCCTGTCTAGGGTAGTTCCTGCCTTGCGCCCTGTGCTGCCAACTCTCCTGTGACCCTGACTAGGATAAGATAATAACTGAATTATTAATTTTATTTACTCTGGTGCTGTATACTCTTTTTTACTCTTTTTTATGTTAGAGACTTATTTGCTGAAAGCTTCTATATGCTACGGTCAATACTATGCTTACCTAACAGTAAACAAAAAAAAAGGGGGGAGGGGGGGGGGTTAGTTCATTTTGAAATGTGTATTGTCATATTTGTGTAGGTGTTTGTCTGGGTGTGTGTGTAAAATTGAATTGCCATGACTTGAGTTTTACTCACTTGATGTTCAACCTTAGTTTTAGGCCCTGCCTAGCCCCCTTTTTAAGGGTATAAAGTCTTTCTTTTTGATGGTAGGCTTTTGTTTGTTTTTAAACGAATGTTTGTTTCTGATGTTACCACAGAGAGTATATTGTTAACCATAATATTTTAGCATGAGCTAAATATGCACTTGTATGCATATATTTAGCCAAGTATGCATGAGCATAAAGCAGTCATTCATTGCATTGCAAATGGTATGATCGAAGTGATGGCTTTCACCTCAGTACTGTATGACTTCAAAATACAAAGTAGATTTTGTAAAAATCCTTTTAGTAGCAGAACGGTATTGAATAAACTGTGCTTAACTTGAGGTGCTAAACTGTTTAGTGGCTCTAAACAAGCTCGGATTTTTTTTTAAGTAAGGTGTCTTTAATTCTCACAAAACAGAACGTTTTTTGGTACAATCTACAGTATATTGAGTGTTTTACAACAACCCCTCTAATGCTTAACTCTTTTAGGATGCAGAGGTGGCAGCAAGTGGCTACAGAGCTCTGTCTGAATTTCCTGAATCCTCTCACTCCATCTTGCACTTGCCTGAACCTGTAAGAAACCATTCACTGTATTCATAAAGCATTATGGATTATAATTGATTCTGTTAAACCTTATGTTCATCTTTTTACCAAAGGCCAGACCAGAAGTGAAGCAGCAAAGTGACCAGGAGGAGGAGGAGAAAGAGAATGTGAAGGATGAAGATCTCACTGTGCCAGGATCATCATACATTAAGCTGATTGACCTCACTCCACAACCAGTTTTACCGGGTATGATTAGACATCAAGTTGTTCTTTCAGTGTAAGGCATGGTTATAATAAAAAAAAAGTTATTTGGATTTAGTATTTTAACTGTTTGATGTAATATAACAATAGTGTGAATTGGAATGAACAGGAACATATTATTAAACTCACTTTTTCAGGACTTGTGCATGGTCCCAATTACTAGGAGTCCAATTTAAAATGTTGTCCCCACACACTTACCTCTGCAGCTATTTAAGCTCTTTAAATTACCTTTATGCAACATTTTTTTAAGCTTATGATCTTATTTAATGATTAAGGAAATGGTTTTAGACACCATGACCCTGCGAATCACTGAGGGCAGTGGGGTGAGCTGTGCCTCATTATCATTTAAAGCAACATGCATTTAAACGAACTGTTCTAAAAAAGTGCTGCCATAGAGAGGGTAAGGGAAATTGTGGAAAAGGGGTAAAATAGGCTTCATTTAAGCTAGGGCCACAAATGTTGTTAATGGTTTCTTGTGAAACTTTGTATTTCTAATATGTGCAATACTCTTATAGTTCAAGGCCATAACAACCTGCTTTTAAACGTTGATGAAAACCTTGGGTGTCATACTGTGCTTAAGAGGAGTGGGTGCTTGTTAGGAGTCAAGGAGGTCAGGGTCTTTACCCTTGTCTCAGTGTGTTTTTTTTTCTATAGTGCACAGTGATCACTCACCCCATCAGTTTTTTTTGTTCCCCGTTTAATCCTAAGAGCCTTGAGCTTAGTGTTCAGTGTCTTGACACTGCAGACAGAGTGAAACACACAGAGCTGTGCAACAAGGAGACAAAAGATCTCATCATTTTTAGGGTCTTTGTCTGTCACATTTTGTAAACATTAATAAAAAGGCTGCTTTTTGTTGCATTCTTTTATCCCACCAGTCTGCTTTTTTTATGTCATGTCTCTGCAGCCGTATTTGTGTAGTTTCTGGTGTGTTTAATGCTTTTGTGTGAAAAAAAAAAAAGTATGCAGCAAAAATGTCATGAAAGTTTTAAAGAGATGCTGAATAGCAATAAAAGCTCTGCGTAAATGCTGGTAGCTTAGGCTGTATTGTGATGCCCAGATCAACCAGTGACCACGCAGTGATCTGGCGTAATTGTAACATCAGTCTCATATAACTGATTCTGTGATCACATTTCTGCTTATACACTGCCTGGTGACAGAGGCCCTGGCACAGCTGGCACTGTTTATGAATGCAGGTGTATTTTTATGATAAGAAAGCAATCGATTTTGGTTGGTTTTTGAGTACTACTTGGTTAACAAAATAGTCTGCCTAAGTAGTGTATTACTATTGAGAGGGAAGGGATTTATAATGAGGGGATAGTGATCTATTTCGGACACAAACATCATTTAACAGTCTTCAGCATAGAAACTCTTCACAATGGCCTCTTCTATTATATTACATGGCAAAAATAAACCAGAAATATTCAGAATAATGAATTTATTTATACGTTTAAAACAGCATAACCTTGCTGAACATAGGGAATTTGAAAACGCTAACAAAGGCTAAAAGGTTCAAGCTAAAGCAAGTGCAGAGCAATGTCATTTAGTTGTTCAACAGAAAGAAACTTTTGAAAGAAATTGCCCAGGATTTTTTAAAAAAATCAGTAATCAATCGTCCAAGAAAATTGCAACCAGTGCATCTCTAATTCTAATCCTGCAAAAACTTTGTGATTTATAAAGACCTTTTTAGTGTGTAGACTTTTTCTTCAGTAATATTAAATGAACCATATATCATATGCCAATATAAACTTGTTTATTCCAGCACTCGAGACTTTTCTGACAACTCTCATAAGACAAGAAATGACCCAAATGCCACGTGGAGTATACCATTTAGCACTGAGAGGGGCAAACCTGCGCACTGACCAAGGCAAAGCTGTTGCTGGTGTGCCTGCCTTCATGTTGAAAGCATATGAGAAGAACAAGCAGCCAGGTCTGAAACCTGGTCTAGCAGGTAAGAGTTCTGGGGCTGTGGTTTAATGGAGTTAATAAAAACAAAACTGGCACTCAGGTGGCACAGTGCCAGTGGGGTAGCTCACCATCGTTATCATCTGGGTTTAAGCTTGGATTTGCTTTTTTTGATTGGGTGGAATGTCACTCTGGCACAACTGGCTCTGTCCAAAGGAGTGGAGGGCCCTGGGTTTTCAACAGTGTCCAATCAGAGTATATGCCCTTCTGCACCTATGATTTCCGGCATAGGCATTGAACCACTCCACAACCCTGACCAGGATAAGCGAAATTGAGTAACATTATGCTAATCAGTATAATTAAAATTGTATATCCAATTTTTTTTTAACATAATCTTTCTCACGAACAAGATAACTGGTTACAAATTCTTATTAAGAATTGAGAATGTCAATATTTACTGTTGGGAATTGATGAAAAAATTCAAATCAAATAGATGATGGAGGAGATGTGCATAATATGGAAGCATTTTGGTGTCAGTAATTCTTCCTAATTAGTCCTGCCTTGCTCTCTGTTGCCATTTAGGCAACAGCTTTCTTGCAACCCTGACCTGTCGCCTACATTTAGATGTCACGTCCATACCAACAGACTTTTTAGAAGACGTGAGTGCTAATAATTTCGGGTTCTGTGGTCTGATGAGACAAAGTAAAGCATGGTCACTGCAGTGGGACTAGGCCTGTGCAAACAAAAATATTGATAGAGCAGTATATGACCATGTTTATTTTTGCGATATGCACCGTTGACTCTCAGGTGAAATATAAATTTGAAGGAAGAAAAACGACTTAAACTGCAATCTAAGCTCCTCTAGAAGCTGCGGTACAGTGTTGATTTATCAGTGCACTGTCATGCTTTCCAGCAAGTGAGCTCATTGCTCAGACTGCACATGGACTACAGTCGTATCCCAAAATCTAGCGTAAAACCTTCTCAACTGAGTGGAGGCAGTTATTGTACCAGAAATTAATACCTATTTGATGGTTTAACACAATGGTTCAGGTGGTGGGTATTTGCAAGTGCTTGGGCACTGTGTTTTTACAACCGTTTTTCAATATTTTTTCTGATGCCAGTCGTTGTGATGACAAAACCTGCTAGTGTCATAATGGCTAGCTGTGGTGTTGGCTACAAAGAAATGATATTCATATTCATTACAGCTGGTCTGCTGCTCTGTTATGACCTTCCTGTCCAGACTGACAGAGATGGGCGACCAATTAACCGCTTCATGGTTAGCAGAGGGCGGAGCTACCAACAGATGCTAACTACCCTCATCCATGAGGTACAATGATGGTTGATTTGAGAGAACTACGTTATGATACTGGTACAATAAGGACATGTGGAAAAAAATGGACACAAGAATAATAAGTGAATATTTTGATATTTGTCTTTTAATTTCCTAATACAATGTCGTGGCATTTAATGTCTGCACTACGCCCTATGAAACAGGACATTGACTATGCTGGACGTTGACCGGACACTACCACAGTTATAGTAGATCAGCTAGTGCACAGTGTTTTATCTGAATCTGTTCTATGAAATAAATACAATATAAAAACATTACTGTACTGTAAAATACAATTGTTTTTGTTTTTAGAACTGTAAAAACAAACAGGAACCATAGTTTTCAATTTGACTTTCAATTCCTGTTATAATTTTTAAGACCTCATCCATTGAAGTGAACAGATGTTGACAGGGTGGACATTAAGTGGCACTGACTGGTTCCTGCACGTTAAACAATTTGAAGGGTCACAGTTTTTATGGTCTACTATATTTTTAAAAAATTATACTCCAACATTTGTATTTTATTTTCGTTATTGTAGCAAACGCCCTTATCCAGGGCAACAAACAAGTGATAGGTAATAATAGGTAATTGGTTTCTCTAAAGTGTCCTGATGGGAGTGAATGTTAATAGATGAACTTACTTCAGAACATTTTAGGACCAATATTGGCAGTTTAGTTCACAATAAAGGTCAGTTACCACATTTGACAGTTTTTTTAATAGCATAAAATGTGGCAGAATTTCAGCAATTTTAAAAATTAATTAATAAAAAGCTAGTTTGATTGATGTGATCATTGTGTCCATTTCATACAGTGTGAATAGCCCAAGATGTAATGAGGCAGCAACAACTGAGAGGTCTATAGTTTCAGGTCCAGAGAAGGGAAAATTTATGGAAAATTATGAAGCCTTATTAAAAAAAAAACGTCTCTTGATATTCAATCATTCTAAATCAGCACATTTTAAACATTTTTAAAAGCATTCCTTTAAATGAAATGTTCTTTAAAGTATGCTGTTTTTTGGCTCTCATTAAAGGGGAATGGACACTAATAGCGATACTTAATAAAAGCTTTGTTTAAATAAAGGCACTGGAAATAGGAATTGGGATGTCAATGTGTCCTTTTCAGTTAGCAGCAAAACTTCAAATGACATTAACATTGAGGTTTATGGTTTTTCAATGGAGGGCTGTGAAATGTAGGAAAAATAGTCCATGGTTTCTAAAACTACAACACAGCCCATCCTTTAAAACTTTGCAAAATTAATTCATTAAATGTTTACGTGACTACATCTTGTAGCTCTAGAGGACATTCTGTTAATTTCCAAGTGGTACTATCTGTGTACTTTCTATTCTGCTGTTATTTGCATTTGTCAGCCTCTTAGGCTTTTGGCAGTTTTATAAGTGAAGTACTCTATCGTTTAAAAATCTTCCTTGTATCCATTTGACTCTCACCTCTGTTACTCAGGTGAACATCCAGCCATCAGAGTGGCATCGTTCCCTCCTACTGCCTCAGGCGTGGCGCGGCTTTATGCACCGGGCATACCATGCTCTCTTACAGGTGTGTAGATGTGCATGCGCGTGTGTGTATGCGTTTGTATGTGTGTGCGTGTTTGTATGTATATATGTATGTATGTATGAGTGTATGTATGTATGCGTGTGTGTACACACTCTTAACCCAGCGTTCTTTATTTGAGACTGTGATTAGTATGGTGGTGCTGTTTTATCAGGGACGTAAGGCTGAGCTGGAGATGCTGCAGAAGCAAGGGAAAGAAAGTCCAGAGGAACTGCAGTATAAACAGCACTGTGCCTGGCTGTGGTGAGTGTGTGATCATGCACCTATTCACCTAACAAAAGTGATTTGTATCCTGCATATACCCCATATGTAGAAACATTAATCTCCCTCATAATTTCTAGCAATGAATTGCCTGACCTTGTCAGACCCGCTTCAGTTTAGGCTCCTCTTTAGCATGTAATTTCATAATTTTCGTGCTCGAGCTGTGCCTGTGCCATTTTTTTGCTAAATTCTTTTTCTATGGATGTTCCTTGTTAAATAGCCTCAATCCAACAGAGCAGGTTTCCTGATTCCACCGATTCTTAGCTCACTAGTGAAAACGCTTCTAGTTCTCATATTTCTCAATGGCAATCGTATTTTTCCATCACAAATCAAATAATCCGCAAAACGATTTGAGTGAAAATTATAATATTTTAGAACTTTAATTCAAAATAGCAAATTTCCAATTTTTTTTTGCTGTCCAGTATTGTTCCTGCCTTGCCGTGTGTGTGTGTGTGTGTGTGTGTGTGTGTGTGTGTGTGTGTGTGTGTGTGTGTGTATATACATATATGTTAAAAGAAACACAATGGTAAATATAAATCAACAAAACTGTAAATTGATATATTTTTTTTCCTTAAATTTAAAAAGAAACATGCACTTTTGAATGCAAATAACATTAACATGCAAACTGATCATGTTTTGTTGGGTTTTTTTTTTACATATATATTTGTAGTTATAAACATGAAACAAATTCAATGTATATTTAGTATATGCATTATGTAGAAAATAAAACTGTAAAGGCTGTGGAGTTACTCGAGCTTTCCTGACCACCCACACACCTGCTTTCAAGCTAACAGAGACGCTCATTCTTTTAGCGAGGTGTCTTTGGGGTCACTGCTTTTGCCTGTACAGACAGATGTGCCTTATGAAAGATGACTTGGGGCTGTGGAGCAATGGGAATTTGTTTAAATAGAGGACAGTGTGTATGTGCGCATGGATGTGTGTTCTTATGCTTGAATTGTGAAGTCTTATGTAACAATATTTTGGCACCTTGTTCAAATGATATAGTGTGTTGGTTTTTTACATGGAAAATGCAACTTTGTATTTTGTGAGAAGATCTGGAGTGTAGCTTGCTTTTTTTGTCAGAAAGCTTAGCCTTCAATTGTTTGGTGGTGGCCAAGACACTCAAAAATGTTCTTGTAGAAGACTTTTATATCATAATATCCTTAAGTCATTTTGAGACCTGTCCACATACATTTAATAATATTCAAGAAGTATTAACTATATGCAAAGACCGTATAAAAATACAAAAATATTTCCATCCCAAAACCACATCTTTCTATTTTTTAAGCAGTTCAAGATATATCTGAGGTGTGTTTTCTTGTCTTGTCCCATGTCTTGTTGTAATGACTTTTCAGCTTTAGTTTATTGTAATGTTTGCTGAGATTTGATAGAACCCATCCTTCTCTATATATTCAGTATTAACTAGGTTATTTCTTTACCAGAGTTATTTTTTCTGCCCCCACCCTTTTTTGTCAAAACAGACATTTGGTGTTAGTTTTCAAAAAAGACTAGTTTTTGTTTTTACTGGATCACAGCTAATGTTAGACAGAGTAATTGAATCGATGAACGCCTTTTTGAGATGATTACCATAAGGTGTTATCTGCATTTGGTAGAAGCCAGTATTCACTTATGTTGGAGAAAATGCAGAGAAATGCATGTTTCCCTCATTACAACTTTCAACTCTTAAACAGGGATTACTGAGTGACTGACAGCAATGAGATTCTTAGAAAACATTTATTGGGCCATTTATGAGAAGATGAAAACTAGCAGCTTTTTTGTTTTTTAGGATTAAGAACTAAAATATGCTGCTTCCACGTTCACTATTATAAAATTGTTTATTTTTTGCAAGTATTTACCTTTTTTCCCCCAGAAGCAAGAAGTAAATGTTGTTTTTTTTCAGTGCAATAAAACATTTTGTTTATTTTTTATTTATAAAAGACCGCATGCACAGACTGTGTTCTTAAATGAATATATGAATAAATGTTCAGTTAGTTTCAGCAATTTTGTTACTATTAGCTTTATCTGTTGCAATAAAAGTGTTATATGTTGACCATAGGGCACCCTGCTCTTTAAAGATCGGCATGGGCCATTGAAAAACTCATATCGGTCTAAGGCCACTAATTGTTTACAGGCTGCTTTTGTGTTGCATTGCATAACAGACTCTTGTCATGGTGACTTTTGCACAGAGATCCACAGTGGTGCTTCTTTCTGAAAGTTCTTGAGAGAGGGCTTTTGCCTATACCTGACCAGTGTTTGAGTGCTTCTGGATGTTTGCTCGATCCTTTGAAACTTGACCTCACAGTTTTCTTCCACTTCTGTACTATTTTGTGCAGTGAAATTGCAACCAAGAACCATTTAGATATTTTATAATCCTCGTTATGCTTTGTGAAAGTCAATTATCTTTATTTTCAGATTGTCAATCAGTTGCTTAGAGCACATAACTGTTGAGCAAGGCTTAAAGGCCAAATGACTTTAATAAACTGGATTTCCCTACACCTAATTGGGATTAGGACCAAACAAAGCAATTAGCTCTGAGACCTCATAAAAACCCCAGTGGATCAACTAGAAAGGATTCATGTCATGTTTCATTATAAAAACAATACCTTCTGCGGGGAAAATCGTGGTACATTCAGTTATTTTATACATTAAAGGCATTCTTTCTTTATTTATTGTTCTTTTATTTTGTGCAAAAGTGAAACTTTAGTCTGTAGAGATGAATGGGTGACCTGTGTATCTTCAGTGCAGTAATTCTTCTGACCTCTGCACTCTGTCTTTCAGGGTCAGGGACCAGCTGACTGATGTGGTGAAAGCTGCAGCTAAGTGAGTTACAGAAGCTATTGGCTGTCTTCTGTCCTCTTCCTTTTTCTCATTTTCTCTATCTTCTTATCCTGTAATTCATTGGGATCTTAAAGCAAAAAAGTGACACAGTTTTGAAGCCTAAGCTACAGATTTGTATCGTTAATACAACAGTTATGAATTCAAATACTAACACTAACCAAACTGTTACTGTTTCGATCGTCAGCTTGATTGTGTTGTATAATGCTGTGTAGGCTCTTGATAGTGGTGTTTTGTAAATGCTGTTATTGTGAATCTTGGAGGAGTGATCATGATTTTGAATCCCAGTTGTGTCTTAGCCTTCCATGGCTGTGAGTATGAGAGAGCATAACTGAATGACCTCTTGGTGACATGAGCAAGTCTGTTATCCGCATGATTGCACTTTTATACACATTTTATTATATATACACCAGTTCGCCTGCGCATTAATGCAAATATCTAATCAGCCAGTCACATGGCAGCAACTCAGTGCATTTAGGCATGTAGACATGGCCATGATCTGCTCAAGTTCAAACAGAGAAACTGAATATGCTCAGAGAACTGATCTGAGTATTTCATGAACCGCTTATCTAAAGGGATTTTCATGCACAACCGTCTCTGAGGTTTACAGATAAAGGTCTAAAAAAAGAGAGAATATCCAGTGGGCGACATTTCTCTGGGAAAAATGCCTTGCTGATAGCAGAGGACAGAGGCGAATGGCCAGACTGGGTCAGGGTGATAGAAAGGTTCAGACCACATTGGATCCAGCTCCTGTCAGCTCAGAACAGGCAACTGAAATTACAGTTTGCACACACTCACCAAAACTGGACAACAGAATATTTGAAAAACGTTCTCTGTTCTTATGAGTCTTCTGATGGTTGGGTACTTGGGTCAGAAGTTGGCATGGACAACGGAAAGCATGGATCTTTCATACCCTGTATCGATTGTTCAGACTGCTAGAACTGCAATCGTGTAATATTTTCATGGCACACTTAATGTCCCCTAATACCAAGTGAGCGTCGTTTAAACCCTCTTACCTAAGTATTGTTGCTGGCCCCATCCATCCCTTTATTGTGTGTGTCAGTGTACCATCTTCCAGCGGGATAACGTGCCCTGTCACAAAACTCAAATCATGAAAAACTGGTTTCTTGAACATGACGATGAGTTCAATGTGCCAGATGAGTCCAATAGAGGACATTTGGGATGGGGTGCAAAATACAGTTCTGAGGGTTACAGGGGTCCAACCTGGATAAGGTGGCCGGTGAGTGTACATGCAAACGATAGCAATGCTTTGAAAACATGTTAATGAAGTTGCATCAGGTGCAATTTCAGTACATGTTTCAAGTACACACAGACTTACAGTAGTTAAATCATGTACTAGAACCGAGACCCTTGTCTTTATCTGGTGAACAAGTTAAATTCCTTATGATGTCAAACCTGTTTTCAGTAGGTGCTAGAAAAGAAACCCTAACCTATTTATCAGTCCTCACACCTCAAATTCATAAACATCACAAACTAACATAAACGTATTATATTAAGTGGATAACAAAGCAGTTCTAAAGTCACTGTTCATAAGGCTGTTTTCCAAACGACTGCCGACTACCAGCATAATATAAAGCTTGCTACATAAGCAGCTAAAAACAACATTGTTTGTGAAGGATCAATAGAATAAAAGCTCATGTGGCTTTGTGAAATGGAAGTACACAGTGCAATAAGACTATCCATTGTAGTTACAGCTGCTGACAGATGAGGGCTTCTATTGAAACGATTTAAAAGTACCTGTATAAATACAGCCTCCAGGAATGCTTTTACTGTGTGTGTTTTTCAGGGATAGCCCAGTCGTTCAGGGAAACTGCATTTTGGCTCTAAGCGGTCTCGCCGTGGCCCTGAGTCGCCATGAGAGCAGTCTTCCTGCCCAAAGTGATATCGAGGTGAGAACTTCTCTTTAGTGGATGCTGTGATTAACATGAAACAACTATCCATACGCATGACTTGTTTCAAATAAAGATTATATGAATCACAAATAACTACAATTTCTGTCTAAAGGTGGGCCCAGAGATTCTACCCACTGGCCATTGGCTATCCATGGTGATTGACACACTTCTTAGCATTGTGAGCAGTGGTAGTCGACCCAAAGGACAAGTCTTTCCTTGGTTCGTTCATGTGAGTACTGTTCGACCGCCACATTAATACAAAGAACTCCCAGTGTGTGCAAAGCTATACAGATACTCCCCATTTAGTGGTGGCCCTACTTAGAGTATTTAGACTTTACAGTTGGACTCCGATAATAAATGTTAATACACGTTCAGCAGAAACGGTCTTTTTTTTTTTTTTTTAAAGGAACTTGGCAGTGGTGACGTATGGAGTCATGTGGGAGTTGAGATGTAGTGAGGAAAGGCCATGGGCCATACTATCTAATGAAGACGTACACATGCTGTCTATCGACTGTTAATATTTGAACAATTTTTTTTTTTTTTTTTTTTTACAAATAACATTAGTCAAATATGTTCAAAAACTTTTACATTGCATATTTTTAAATTGTAGATGTTTTATATCACACAAACGCCCATGTATGCGTTTTATTGAAAAAATAATGAGTGGCTTTAAAGAGCAAAGTCATAGCCCAGTAAATAATACAAATGCCCGTTTCTGTCCCCTCTGACTTAGAATGGTGACAAAATTTTAAATGAAACCTCAGAGTTTATCCTGCATTGCATTCACAGACCCAGTCTGTGCTTTAGCCACTCATTTTCCGCGTTTATCCCACTGCAGCGTTCATACTCTGGCGAGAACACAGCTAGTGCTATTGCCCGGTCTTGTGCTGCACTGGGCCTGGCGATGAAAGTACCCGTCCTGGTTACCTCCCACAGGGATGCTGTGCCAACCATACTTGCGACTCTGAAAGCAGGGCTGCCTGGTTCTTCCACTGCAGATGATTCTCAAGCTGTGCAGTTCCACAATGGCCTGGCACTGGGCATTCTGCTGGCCTTTCTTAATGAGGAGCGAGTCAGGTGGGTTGGGTAATACAATTACCCATTGAATGTGTTTAGGAACTGGCCCAAAAAGTGGAACTTGATGCTTTTTTTTTTTTAAGTCTTTTTATTTGTATGTTTGTTGTCTTGCTATACTTATGAGGACCAAATGTCTTAACGGTGATAGGAAAACCTAGACTCTCATGAGGACAGTTTTTGTAGTCCTTACTATTATACTTGCTTTTTTAAAAACTTTGAATCTTTTATTTGAAAAACTAAAAAAGCCTAAATACTGAGGTTAGGAGTATGTGTAGCGCAGGCATGTCATTGTCATCCATGTTAATGGAAAGTCCTCGCAAGAATAGCAAGATAAACGTGTGTTTGTGTGTGTGTGTGTGTGTGTGTGTGTGTGTGTGTGTGTGTGTGTGTGTGTGTGTGTGTGTGTGTGTGT
>JAUZST010067033.1:0-22323 GCA_034779995.1 Parotocinclus haroldoi | reverse complement strand
ATGTGTGTTCTTCTCATATCTCTCAAAATAAGGTTCTCACACCTTGTCCATTGAGATGGAGCTTTGTAGACTCATGAATCGGGTCAATGTGGTATTTGACAATGAGACATGCATCAATACGAAAGAAAGAAAGGGTACTAGATGTGATAACGAAATAAACTCTCTGATCATTTACATTTTGGACTCATTTTCCAGTAGATATTGGCATTGGCATAAAGACTGACAGTGAAAAGTTGATAAACAAACCAACCAAAACACGTTACTGTCATAACTGGCTTTGACTTTAGTGCACAAATTGCTGGCAGGGAGGATGAACTTACAATATGTTCATGATGTCAGCATTAAACCAATACCGGTAATAAATTCTATTAAGCAGCAATATTTTTAGAAGGGAAAATATGAGCTGGGGACACCACAAAAAGGATACCACATTATCTCATACCCCAGCTTTCACAGGCTGTTTTAATTTCTTAAAGTACAGAATAACCTAATTTTGTACATCTAAGAACATTCTCAAATAAAATGGTTAAATAAGAACAATTAGAGTTTAAACGCATGTCATTAGCTGGATAGACTGCCAAAGCATGTGATAAAAATAGCTGTCAATGGAAGACAAAATTCCTTAAAACTGAGAAATAGGGTAGAAGAAAGGGGGGGGGGGGGGAGTGATTCCATGTTCAGGCTCCCCTGATGAAAGATATTAGAGGTTAATCTTCCTCATTAAAGCAGAATAAATATTTAAAGATTAAAGGTGGCACTTCATTAAGCACTCTGATTAAGCACCACCACAATGGCAGCATAACTGGTCACCTGGCACACACACACACACACACACACACGTCTCCTCCAATTCCCAACGGTGGCAGCTATGATAGACACCACTAGCTAAAAATCATAACATTTCCACAATCCGCAATACAGCATGCCAATCAGTCCCGGTAATCTAATTGCAGAGCCACAGCACATTGCGAGAATGAAGGAGCAGTTCTCAGGCTTATGAGCACATTGTCCTGTGTGAAAAAAAAAAAAAAAAAAAGTCAAATGGGATCTCCGTGTTGAGGAACTGGCAGGAAGGAAAGCAAGTCCAGAATCCGGAATCCAGCTGAAAAAGCACTGACAATCAGACTTATGAGTGGGAACGGAGAAACGTGGAGAGGCTATGTTTGTCCAAGAGGTGCTGCAGTTTTTCTGCCTTCAGCACAAGCCACTTCCGCCCATGATACGGTGGCTGTTTATACAATATCTATAGCAGGCCACCCGCTGCGAGTGCGTGTGCAAGAAAAACGCTTTCTTATCAACACCTTTATATCTATGGAAGACCCTGCTGTGACCAGCCGGTCATAAAGGCCTTTCCTCCTTTCCACACATGCTGCGAGCAAGAAAAGTGCTCCTGACCCTATTCTTTAGTCACTCTTGGCCTGCCCTCTGCTTTTTCACAATTTGGTATTAACGTTCATATGAAAATAAGTCTCTCCTAACTACCTTAATATACTACACTGCTCGCAAAAATGAGGAGATATTTCATTATGGGATCTTTCATTTTTAAATATCCCCTTATTTTTTTAACAGTATACATACACATATTCTAAAATTCGCATGCAGTACGGCGCACAAATTATTTGCATTTATAAAATTGTGTCCAAACCTGGATTTATCTCTCCACAGCCCTAACTGGACTGTAAGTATGTGCATGACGAGAAGCCCAAAACCAGCACGTCGCATAATCTGTACAATTATTATAAGGTTTATGAGAGGGCGTGGGGAACTGGCTTGCCCAGTTTGAGTGCAAACCAGTAGGGAAGTTTTGGAGGGTGATTTGCTCTCCGTCGTGGCTCAGCTTGACTACAATCTTACTTTAGAGCATGGTCCTATATGCACACATGCCAACAGCATGCCTGAATTTCAGAGCAAGTGGGCAGCAAAGTGCTTCCACCTTCATCAACAGACAGAGGAAAGAAAACAATGCACTTAAAGGACACGGAATCGGGCTGAATGCAACTAAAATCGGTCTTTATCCTAGTCTCCTCTTGAAGCAGCGTTTACATCAACCATCCAAGTGACGGCCATAAGCAGACTGGGTACGTTAAGACACACTGTCATTTCATTTCAATATTTAATTCAAGTTCTGAAACACTGTACTTTATTGTGTGTCATGCAGTTCAAACAAACACAGTTATGTAAATTCAAAGGCCTGCTGCCATTTAATACATTCCACCCACTTGTTCCATCTTATCTCAGCGGCTAAATGTGAACAGCATTCTGAAAAACAACCCGATGCAACTTGCTATTACTGAAAAATACATAGCTAAAAAAGGTCACCACCTGGACTCAACTAAGTAAATAGGTAAGAGGCTCCCATTGGATAATTACTGCATGGGTATTTATGGTTCAGTCGGCAACAAGTTATGTAACCCTAACTGACGCATCTCATTTGTTAAACGACCATCTCAAAAAACACATCTTGTGGTGGTGCAAAAGATCCTACTGTTTCAGAAGAGTCAAATTTGGCACGCATCAAGCAGAGAAATCATCTGGAGATTGCTGAAAATACTAAAAATCCGGTTCAGAACTGTCCTACGCATTATTAAAATGTGGAAGGACAGTGGGGAAACCATCTTTGAGATATTTTTGTACGTGGTCTTAAATGTTCGTGTCCAGTAGTAGTTGTTTATTTGGCTTCTTTAATGTCGCTATTGGCATCAGTGGCCATCTCAGTGACACACACAAGGTTATATCCATACACAAGTTCGTTTCAAGGCCAGTCACATATATACAAACAAGTCAATGCCAATTTAGGGTAGTTGAAACTAACACGCATGTTTTGGGAGGAAACCCGGAGTAAACCCACGCAGACACAGGAAGGACCCAGGCTGCTCCACCCAGGCATTGAACCCAGGACCTTCCTTGCTGTGAGGCAGCAGTGCTACCCATCGAGCCACCCCTCGTGTCCAATAACATTTCAAGTTTCAAGAACTTTGATACATATAAGAAATTAAAATCTGTCTTCTATATAAACGAGAATGACAGAAAACTAGTACGACCACACCCTTCAGACACTTGCTGGCAGAAAAGAAAGGCAGAACAATACTGTAATGTTGCAACTTTTGTTTTCACTAAGCGTTTCAAACGTTGTAAAAGATACAAAGCAAATAATTGCTGCACTGTACAGTGCAGAACTGTTCCTTAATGCGTTTTATTTAATATTATGATTTAAACTAAAACACGCTAATCTAAAGCACTATGCACATTTCAGTCCTTCAAGTCCTTCTCCAAAGCAGCTTATGACAAAGTCTTAATCCAAGCACATGTTGTTTCAGGACTTTGCTGAGGTGGCAGCTTGGTTGAAGTGGGATATAAACCCTGGACTTTCTGGTCCACAGTTTAGTACCTTAACCATTAAGTCACTACTGTCTGCTGTTTCTGTGATTTTAAATTAAAACAGACCATGATACTGACATTAATGAGCGACCTAGGCAATAAATCTTGCCGATATGAATTAATAAATTGCATATAAGATTTTGAGCCTCTCTTGTATGTCTGAATGCGCTTTTGAGAGCTGTTGGACAACTGATGCTGTCTTAGGCTGAACTTTTGCACCACTCATAAACATGAGTCATTGCTTGATGGCTGCATGGCCGGTGCCTGCACCGGCTCCAACGGCTGGGCAAACGCCAAACTTGCCTCCCCCACAACTGCTGTGCTTAAAATCACATACTTTACAGTGATGACCAATATAATGGGTGATGAGCCTTAAACTTGCTTGTCTGAACATTTGAACCGCTCCTTTTCTACGATTAAGCAAACTTATTGCATATTGTGTCAGTGCCTAATGACACAAAGCCTAAAGGAACAGCTCAGTCTAAAAACAATGTGAATAATAAATGAATCCTATAAGGCCGCTTTGCCTTAGACAAATTAAATCATGCTAATTGGCACCAGCACTGAATCACTACTAGCAGTGTTAGTAGGAGATGCATTCTTTTATTCTCGTGGTAGACATCCTTGGTGCATTTCATATGAAAAACAGCATTAACAAATCAGCGCTTTAAGCCCTTAATGAAAACCTGTGCCTCACCTCCCGGTCTCTTGCGCATTTTTCTCTGTTACACCTCGGTAAAGAATCCAACGTTGCCAGGCAAGAATTCTGAAAGCCCACTTTTTAAACAATCAGTAGAATTAGGTGAGTATAAAACGGTATCCATCACAAAAAGTCACAAAGAATCGAAGTGACGCCCCATTACGCTGCTCTTGAAATACTCTTTCATGTGCGATGAAGGCTATTGCTTTTGCAGCAGGGATCTGGGAAGTGGACTCTCAAATCCTATCCCTGAAGAATGCACAAAGATGGGGATAAAGTAAGCAACTCACCCAAGACTAAGTTATCACAAGGGCTCAGATCAAAAGAACAAGTCTAGAGAACCTAATCGCAAGGTATTTAAGTGTTTTAGGGTTCAGGCCTCAGGGTCGATTTAGAGTGTGCACAAAACAGTCCCGGCCATTTTTCCACTTCAAATAGCAATGGGCAATACAATTATTTTAGAATCTAACTAATTGCTTTTTATTACTAGAGCTAAAAACATGGAGAAAAGTGCCAAGGTGCTTTCGTGACTAAAAGCTACTCTGTTCAAAAGCCCAGCTCATATTTACCCCAACAGACAAACAGATGAACCAATAACAATCCAAAGGGAGCTGCAGCTTGGGATTGTTTTAGTTTGTTTAATTGGATTACATAACGTCACTATCTGCATCAATGGCCATTTCAGCAGTAAACACACAAGGTTATAATCACACACGTAAATTAATAGTTACACACAGACATACAGGTCAATGCCAATTTAGAGTAATCAATTAACCTACACACGTCTTTGGACTGTTGGAGGAAATCAAAGTACCCGGAGTAAACCCACACAGACACTGGGCGGACATGCTCCACTCTGGGATTGAACCCAGCACCTTGTTGCTGCGAGGCGGCGGCGCTACCCATCGAGCCACCGGAGCTGGTGCTTAGAATGGATCATGACTGACAAGCCCAAACAGTTTGTTTGTTTGGTTTATTTAACATTATCACCAGCATCAGCGGCCATTTCAGTGACACACAAAGTTATACACACACACGCACGCACGCACGCACGCACGCACGCACGCACGCACGCACGCACAAGACTCGTTATGTATGTACTCTAAAGTCAATGCCAATTTAGAGTAATCAATTAACCTAACATGAATGTCTTTGGACTGGGGGATTTGCTGACTCCACAAAGAAAGGATCCAGGCCGCTCCACCCTTTTACCAAGCAGTTCGTAAATGAAATAATGAATCTTAGTTCTACAGAACTGGTTAGGATATTACACAACAGACCAGATGAACAACAGTTACAAGGAAACACTGCATGGAGCAAAGTCAGGGATCATCAGGTGCAAACACAACGTTAGATTACGCAGAAGGGAACACTGGGTCGCTCGTGGGAACAGATGCTCCGCAGCCAGAAACGAAGTCAATAATTTATCAATAATATCAAAGGTATTTGAAAAGCATCTCCAATTTTACCTGGATATCACTCATTTTAAATAAATGTGATGTGATACCAAACAAATAGTTTAAAACAAGGGTTGTAAGAGATTCCTATAAACAGTTGACCCTTGTCAGTTGCAAATATTTTTGAAACGATACAGGGATAAATATATCTGATGAGAATTCAGAGACGTGTCATTACTAGTTATTGACGGCCAACTCCATTGTCTACACAAGGAATTTTCAATCCTGGTCCTGGAGCACCATAGTTCCATAGTAGTGCATGTTTAGTGCATACTCTGCTACCAACAACCTCAATCAAACGACTACAAAACACTGGTCTAGCTGGACTTTAGAGTCACATTTAGACGGCTTCTTTTCTTTCCTTAAAAATATTTGGGCAAAAAAACTGAGCCAACCAAAACACTGCATAATCTGTGTTGTCATCACTCAGTAATGGCTTCAAACAGTTAAATAGTTGAAAACTGTTTCCCAGTTAGTCTGTATTCAAAGTCAGTCAGGTTTTATTTCCATTTCACCCATATACACAGTGAAACGAAACAACGTTCCTCCAGGACCTACAGGTGTTACGTAGTGCCATAAAATCACAGAGAACAACAATACCAATAGTAACAATTCAACGTGAGATCAGCTATTCTCTATAGGATTAAAGTCAACACAGACCAAGACGAGACAAATTATGAACCGGGTGGACTAATTAAATCAAATGACCAACTCACGAGCAATACTACAAGGAAAAAGCAAGACTAAAGAAATCTTGATCACCAACCACGTGTGGGTTTCAGTTTCACTGTAAGACTATACAAGTCCCTTTCTGTTTCCAGTTTCACCCATAACAGTTCACTGCAGCAGTGACGAACAAATAGCACAGATCTTAGGATTGAATTTTTTAATTCTTGCTGGCCATTGATTTGTTGTTTGGACCATTGAAAGCTCAATATTACGCGATTTTGGATTTGTCTTTTTAGCCCGGTAGTGTAGAACCAGTGTTTATCACTATGAAACGGTTTCAATTTCTTTTTGAAGTTAACTTCATTAGACAATACAAATGTACTACCAGACTACGTGGTCTGTTCTGTTATTTCTGTTCTTCTGGAGATAGATTAATACATTAAGTAGAACATTTTTGGTAGCTGTGTTCAGTTGGAAATAAGCCTTAATAACCAACATGGAAAATAATCGTGCTATGGTGAATTGGGGTAAAGTTTAAAAACTAGTGATTTACTTGCCAGATCACCCAGCCGTAGCCTCAAATAATTTTTAATTCAGCTTAACCACAGAACAGTTTAAAAAAAAAAAAAATTAAAAAAAAAACAGCACTGGCTTGCTCATTTAGTTTAACTTAAATGCCAATTTAAGTTAACAGTGAACAGGAAAGGATTGTGACTATAAAGTGAATAAATGCTGAAATGAGGAGTCATGGTGAGAGATGGAAAAAGGAAGGGAAAGCAGTCGTGGTGGCCCAACATTGTAACCTCCCATTACAAGAACTGTGTGTGGTAACTGTTTAAAGCTTCTAATTGGTTAGGATCTGCAGCTTACAGCATTCTGAGATGCTTAACAATTCCAACGACGAAAGCAAACGGACAATGAAGCAAAGCTTCTTGTTAAAACTCAGTGTATGAACACAAATCCCCATGTCTTTCTGCACCAGTATTTCTGTTCACAGTATGAAACAGTTACACCTCTGTCTGGCTGCCAGCAAACACTAAGTGCCTTTTATATATTATACTTTAAATATTGACATTCGTCAATTTCATCTTCGGTTATCAGCATCACGAATAACACATTTTACGAAATGTGTTAACTTTTGAAACACAAAAAATATGGCAAATCTGATTGCAGCAATTGATTTCTGAGGCAATTCAGATCTTCTTTGGCATGCTACATGATCCCCTTCCCATAGAATAAACGTGCCCTTGATCCAGTATGGCGGCTTTCAGGATGGTGGCCATGTTGCAGACATAGCCTAAAAGATAGCGCCCGTCCCACCCTTTATATGATAGGGTATTCAGATATGCAATTGTCCCTTTTTTCTGACATAACGATGTGTCTTATCAAGGTGAACAAGTCACCTTGTCAGTGCATCGGTTTTCCTGGTCTGGGCATGCATGCAAATGGAACCTATAGTGCTCAGTGCAGTTGTAGAAGCAGTTAGCAGAAGCAAAAATAAAAATTCTCAGCAGAACATATGTTAAATGGAAAAGTTTCTATTCTGGTTGAAGATTTAAGGTGGAAATGAGTTTCTTCAAATGGACTCATTCCGTCGTGGTTGTGTGCAGCCCACAAGGTACGTTTGTGTTTATATGCCGTTGTGTGCTTCCTTGTTCTGAAGTTGCTTTGTCATGTGTTTCATCTGTTTGATTGTGGATTTGATGGCAAATGTGTGAAAAGCAAGTCAGAAGTATGAAAGTATAATAAATCCATCAGTAGTCCATCAGGGAGTGATATAAACCGCTATAACAGTTTAAGCTATGCATGCGGTTATAGCCGTTCTGCATTATTTGCAAGCGTTTTCCTTGTGATAATACCCGTATTAATATTTACAATGCGGTGGATTATAAAGACTATGGAAACGTCTTGATTAGCGAACTGTTTCCCAAAAAGTAAAATTTACAAAAGTGAAATTTACATCACGTCATTCTGTGAGATTTCTGAAGATCTTCAAATCTCAAAATCCTAATAAACAAAGAGGTTTTTCCTGTTCAACTCAATGATTGGATTACTGGCAAAAACCTGTCTTTCTGTAGTTATCTAATTATTAAGTGCAAGTGCACTCATTAATGCAACTTGCTCATAAACATCAAGAACTGTTTTTTTTTTTTTTTTTTAATAAACTGCATGCTCTGTATGAGAAAGAAGGTCATCAGTGGTGTGAGAGAGCCAGAGATGGAGCATGAAAGAAATGTAGAGAGGGCCTGTATTCTCTCTCTGTATTGTTTCCTTGGCCAGGCTTCGAGGCGCTTGCACCAACCCCCAAAACAAGAACGCCTCTTCCTTCCAATTAACATTTCGCTGGCACATTTGTCTCTGCTATGCTTTCACACACTATCACTGGAAGGTCCTCCTTTTCTTCTTCCACTGCTTGCCAGACGTCTCAATTCATTCCGCAACCAATTCCACATAGCACACAAAGGTCCCGGAGGACCTCACAAGCACAAACTCCCTGATTCTCTCACACACAAAAAGTGAAGGCGGACAAAATTACACACCAGCTCTCACGAGGAAGCTCATGACAGGTCCGGGTGAACGCCGAGTCACTTATGGGTAATCTGCTGGGAAGAGCAGTGATAGCATCAGATTTGCTTTCCCAACTGACTGTTTCACTGCGTTTCATATCTACAGATTATTTGCTGGTGTATTGCTATCCCGCTGTCTGTACACATGTCTTGGTTTAAGCAGGGCACATCTTGAAGGTCTCTCTGGAGCTAGATTAATTAGAGCAGCGAACATGTTCACCTCCTGTCAGCACAAACAAAGCGTACTGACACGGTACCAGTACTGATTCCACCACCTAATATGGAACACTATCATGCTTTTCCACTGCACTGCTACGGTTTTCAACATTAGTTTTAGCTCCAACACACTGCTGAACGGAAACTCAGAAATGGTGCCAACAGGTGCAGCGACAATTTGTGGCCATGACAAGATAAAGTTCAGCTTGTTAAGTTGATTCAACCTGTTTTAATATTCACTACTCTAATATTTGTCACATTAAAAAAGTTGCTCATCCAACGGGGTCTGCTGTCTTACTCTACCATCAGCCAATCGCATGGCAGAAGCTCAATCAGTGCGTTTACATGCACCTAATACTCAGATCTGTCTCGGATTTCCGAACTTGCCTAATTATTCAAGCGGTCAGGTACATGGTGTACTCTGATTTAGATATCAGATTAAGAAATACGACAAAGAGAACCAGATTTTACCCCTGTAATCAGAGTACTCAGTGCATGTATACCAGTAACCAGATTATAATCGGTGTTTTAGACCATGCTAGTGTGGGAACTTCCTACCACGGTTGCCAGATCTGCGAATACTAAAGGCTTGGTTAATTAGGCCATTTTTCCATTGATGATAGCGTTTCGCCAGGACGGATCTGGCAACCCTGGAATCAAAGGCATCGAATCGGCTTTTGAACACTTGAGACTGAAAGGCAGTAAATACATGAGAAAATGAATCATTTCATGATTTCACCTCTTTCTATGAGATTATTGGCTCGTTGCAAAATAGAGATGTGATTATTAGCCGAGTCATGTGAACCCAGAGGTTTCCCGTTAACCGATTACCCAAGTGCATTTGAACTTGTTGATCAGTTTACTGAGAAAATCTGACTGCAGGTAAATGTACAAAACGAAACAGTGATGGCTGCACAAATGATCTGTATGCTGTCATTTAAAATTCTTGGAGAGAACGAAATCTGAATCGGCCAATCAATCGGGGCATGTCTATAAAATTTCATGTCATTTTTGGATACGTTGTTTCTGTGTGTCATGTTATGATTGCACGCTTCAGACTACGCAGGAAAGCTAAAGGTTGTTTGGATTTCTCGCCTCCTTCCAGCTGTCGTGTGCTAGAGAAGAACACACAAACAAAAGCTGCACGATGCATTCTAAATAGATAACCCCTTCACTGGTAACAGACATGTACACACCATGTGCACGGTGCTCAACCACACACACGCGCGTGCGTGCACAAAACTAAAGCGGCCAAGTAATCTAACACAAACACCATGCAGCCCAACACCAGTGATTTCTACTGACACTTCTCACAGTGCTGTGACTCAGTGTGATATCCAGCACCAGCGTTGACTGAAAGCACCCTACTTTCAGCACACAGGGAACGATATTCTCTCTTTCCATCATATTGAAATCAACATGTCACACTGTCATGGGACCCGTCTCTAGCTCAATGTCAGCTGCATGTCTCAGCATAATCTCATATTAGCTTGTGTGAAGGAGAAAATAGCTGACAGCTCTTCAGCTGGGTGAAGTAGCCATCAATCATGCTGGAAACAACCATGGATGGAGCTAAACTCAGCAGTTCCGAGCTTACCAAGTTCTGTAGACCAAGGTCAACAGGCTAATGGTGCTGCTGAAAAGAATTAGCACTAGACCCAAATTCCCAATTCCACCTGAATCGCTTAGGGTTTGTGAAAAACTGAACAAAGGCCCATACAGGAGCTTAATCTATGTATAAAAAAAGGTATTGGGACACATCTCAATCACTGACAGCCAGTGTTTTGGTTGCTAGGCACTGCTATAGGTGTTTAAAAATGACAACCAGCCATGCAATCTAGCTTTGAATGGGTCATTATAAAAAGCTCTCTGAATTTAAGATAACTCATTTAAGCCACCCAAAAGGATGAGTCCCTTTTCGACTCCTCAAGATTTCTACCTTGCAATATTTAGGAAGTTTTTCCTTTCCATTGTTGCCCTAGGTTTGATCCATTTGGGATTGGCCTTATAATATACTATATAATAATATAATGTTGTTTAGCTGCTTTAAGACAGTGCTCCCTCGTAAAAAGTGCTATAAAAAAAATTCGACTTGAATTTGACTAGTATTGTAAAGAGTTACAACAAGTCACTTTGTGAAGTTTCTTATTTATTGTAAGTCGTAGCCTTTTCACCCCATTAAAAAAAGAGATTCCTTGGCTGCTACCCTTCCAAAAAGGGCACTCTTAACCCCGCTTCTTCAGATGCTTTTGATACTGCACACACATTTCCTGTATTTTCTGGTTGTTCTCTAGGGGTGAAGAAATAAATTATACGGTCATTATAACACTGCTAAAACATTGTTATGGCTAAGCTAATGGTGACCTAAGACGTTTGCACATTACTGTACATAAAACGCAGGTGAGTTGTGGAGTTGGTCTTTATCAGTTCTCATTCGACACATGTCCATTAAGCATTACCCTACTTAGATTGGTTTATCAGCAGGACACCTGATTAAAATCTTACACATCTCTTCAGTGATAAAATCTCTAAAATGAGCGAGTTTCAAGTGGGTTGTATTCTTATTATTCTGATAAAACTGGTCATTCTTCTAAGGAAATAAAAAAAAAAAAGTGCGTGTGAATTTGTAAACCTAACGTTTATTTTCTGTAGCTGTCATTAAGATCAGTCCTTTAATAATCTGGCAGCATGTGGCGTCCTCCCCCCTCCTCATATCCTGCCTCAGAGTAAATGGGGTAATGACCCTTAGAAAGCTTCTGTGTGTATATCTGTGTATGTCTCTGACTGACTTTGATTTGTGTGCTAGAAGACTTTGGGCAGGTGCCAGCAAACCAATTTTTCCCCCTTGCAAGGTATCATTTGCCACTAAAATCACAAAGATGCCCATCCAGGTGGGACTAACATGATTAGTGCATAGCTGTGCTGGGTGCAAAACAAGCCATTCTGCCTGTCATTTTATCAGGGGAGGAATAAAAAACACAAATGGCCAATCTGGATGGGAAAAAAAAAAATCAGAGTAGCACCTGTTAAAGAGAAAATTACCCCAAGATTCCATGGAAACATAATTCTATCCAGATGGGGCTTCTGGTGATCTGTGCTTACAATGCAGTGAGACGGCGGGGAAGGATACGCGCGTTTGTGGACTGGACTTGGTTTTTTTATTTCCTTACAGACATTGTATACAAGCACACAAGCAAACTATCCACTTCCGTTTGGGAGACATAGCAGGGATCTCATTTATGACCTATCCAGATATGACGAGATAAATGTTTGAAGTGCAATGTTTTGACATGTCTAAGCTCATACATGATTGTAAGGAAAACACAGCAGAGTTCCACAACTAGTTGATAAACAAGAGCCCACAACTCCCTAGAAGACTAAATTGATTTAAGTGATCCCAAACAAAAGCAAATCACATTAGCCTTTGTCCTCATCTGCAAGCCAATTTGATTTCGGTCTGCTGACTGTCTCAGACTCTTGACTTTACAAACACAGAGTGCACGGATAACATAAAAAGTTTAAATAAGGACGGAGTGAATTAGGGGTCAGTATGTTTGTTTGTGTTGCTCGGGGCAGAGCATGTTAGTTTGAAATAGTCTCATTGTTTGAGACTTGTGGAAGGCTGTAAATCAGCAAAGCATTTGTCCACATGGACCAGCACCAGATAGACCATGCACTTCTCAAATGTACTTAAAAAAAAAAAAGACAGCAACTTGAATAGAAAGATCTAACTTAATAAAATGTCCAGAATGTTCTACAGAAGGGACAATAGGTATGGCTCCCACAGTGTGGGACTGCGGTGGCCTGGTGGTTAATGCCCTAATGTCCCTGAGCGATCCCTTAACAAACAATTGCTTAGATTGTAAGACTGTATTAATAGTAAGTCGCTCTGGATAAGGGCGTCTGCTAAATTACATAAAATGGAAATGTATTTTACTGAACATTACATCAGCATCAAGACTATTCCTCAAAAGAGTAGCGTTACTTAGTAAAAGTAGTGGGTGGTACGTCGGTACAACAGATAACACCAGTCCTAATTCCCTGTTCGGTATGCATTTGTCATATAGCTACACAAATGGTGCATAGCAGAAACACGGCTCTAACGCCTCAAAGATCCAGCAAAAGATATAATATTAGTCACAGCGCTGCTGAGCAGAAAGACATCACTTGTGTGTTGGGTCATGCTCACCAGCCTGTTAACAGTCAGATTGAAGAGCAGAAATGGATTATGAAGCAAGTGAGAAGAAGAACCACATTTTGAACACAGTTACTCTAGAGAGCGATTCAGAGCAACAATTAGCGAACCGGTATGTCTTACCCGCGAGAAAATACTTCAGTCAAAAAAGGCATCTCTTTTTACATGTGCTCTGTTTTTAATAAGTTGCAGATTGCATTATAAAACACTGATTACATACAGCACAACTCTTCCATGCATTCTGATTTGTGCAATTATGTGGTGCAAAGTAAACCTTATATTAATCAAAACCTTCATTTAATGCACGCACACAAGCACAAGCTTTTGTTTACTGTTGAGAAGGAAGCTTTGTAGGTTTAGGCTGTGCTTCTTCAGGTTGTATACTTTAGGTAGACGACCTAAATAGTGCAGTACTGTTGAGCACTAATTAGGGGTTGCCGATCTTTTTAAATGAGTCTTTTTTCATCTTTTTTTTTGCCTTTGGCAGCGTGCTGTTTGTATTACATACGTACATCCCAAAAAGAAACAACGCATCACCCATCGCAAAGCGAGAGCAGAACCAGGCGCACGCCAGCAGACCTTGTATTTGAATTTGCATATACACGCATTCGCACGCACGCACGCTGACGCAATCAATTTTGAAATATCTCTTACAGTTCAAATGTCACAAACGAAGAAAAGATAAGTAAAGATGGAACTGATGATTCTGATGTTTGAGGAACACAGCCGCTGTATCACAGCCACAACACACACACACACACCCGGAAAGATCACCAACTTTACACAGCACTGTTACAGCCATCATTAAATTCGGAGAAACCGGGACTGTGGACGACAAGCCACGTCGTGGTCACCTGAAGGCTTTTAATAAGTCCACAAGACAACATGCAACGTGTGTGTGTGTGTGTGTGTGTGTTAATCTATACACACTGCCCAAAAAAAAAGTTAGAGGAACACAGACGGGTAAGTGATGGTCTGTGGATACATATCCCAGGCACATCTAATGTTTAATGAAATAAGAGCACTGGAATAATGGCAACTGAATTGTAAGTCTGAAAATATATGAATTCATATAAAAAAAAAATGCACACAAAAACAGACATGGCAATTCAGGAAGCCTAAATGCATTTTTTTTTTCATTTGAAATAATTTTATTTCAAAAAGCTTTGTCAATAAAATCCATCTATAGATACCATAAAACACTGAATCCCTACTGGGCAAAACAGTTGGGGGTTCAAGTCCTTGTTCAAGTCATTATTGGACCGTTGAGTTGCTTGGATTCAGTACCTTGCAAAATGATCTTTAGTGGGGCATCTGCTACATACTACAAACATAGGGTACTGCGCAAAAGTCTTAGGCCATCATTAGACATACAACTGCTGCGCCAATCACGTGTGACCATAGATATTATTATTGATTAGTTCCTTTATAAGAATATACAGAAAATGTGTATGCAGCTGAAAAAAAATATTTAGTGTGACCTCCCCTTACACTGTAGCAATAGCAGCATCTGGGAGATACTTCAGGATGCCAAGACTACAGACTTGAAGAAGCTTGACCAGGAATGGTATTTCTGGAAGGGCAGGATGAAAGAATTCACTTCTGGGAACAGGGTAAAAAGGCTAAGATATTCTAAAGCTTGTAGATCCCCGGGAAAAGGTTTGATGGAGTGAAGAATCCAAGTTAAACATTTTTGGCTCCACTCGGTGACAATGTGTTATATACACCACTGCAAAAATTCGAAAATGGAACGGGGGCCTAAGACTTCTGCACAGTATCGTACATGCAAAAGGAAGCTAGAAACAAATGCAGACAGACGTACCTAAAATGGCTGCTTTAAGAAGATCCTCACTCGCTCGTTCTCACTTAATCCATTGTTTTCTTCTTCAATTTGTGTGGAAAATATGCAATAAATCCAGGTCTCTGTAATAAGGACAGAAAGGACAGTGAGGTTAGGCTCTGACGGATGACTCTTTATGTAGCTGTGCTACCAGGCAGTCAATATTTGCACTCTTTTTCATTTGGGAGGTGTGTGTGTGTGTGTGTGGCCATGACCTCCTCTCTCTCCTAGACTCTGACCTGGAGACAAACACACCGGGGGAACAATCTGTCCATGTAATGTGGATCAACAGCAAAGGCTTCAAATTAACACACCCCTTTCCCAATTAGGCATATTGAGGTCATTTTGTGCAGTGCTTGAGACAGAGTGTTTTGCCCACACAAAGCAGACAGGGCTAGGAGAAAAAACTGGGAACAGCGCGACAGAAACCATGCTAACACACACATGGATGCAAACACTTTCTTGTTATAAGCAGTCGGTTGCAATGAAAGGAAGGACGTAAGAAGAGAGTGAGAGCAAAACCTGTGGGTCCTTTTCCAAGAGCATTGTGCTGGGTCAGGTCCTATTTAGAACCTGCCACACTAAAATAACCATCTTTATCTGGCCAAATCAATTCAGTTTAACAGTCACAAGGCCTACTTTTAGGAATACAGAACTAATTACATTATGGGACTGAAAGCCCCATAGTCATTTTGTCAGATGACGGTCTTCTAAGCGCCGTTAAAATATTACACAATGTTCCTCTCAAGCTTATTGTTTAAAATTGCATAACTGAACATTGCAACTGTGAATGAATGGACATTTCAGCGACACAGGTGATATCTATACACAAAGTTATCTTCAGAAATGTACATACACACACAAAATTCCAATTAATGTAATCAATTAATCTACCACACGTCCTTGGACTGTGGGAGGAAACCGAAGGAGCCGGAGTAAACCCACCCAGACGCAAGCAGAACATGCAAACTCCACGCAGGAAGGACCGCTCCACCCTTGGACTGAACCCAGGACCTTCTTGCTGTAAGGTAGTGGTGCTACTCGCATTAAAACTGCCTTAATTAATTATTATGGGACTTGGCAGCCTAATGGTTAAGGCGCTGGACTTTGGACCAGAAGGTCTAGGGTTCAAATCCCATCTCTGGCAATCTGCCTTGAGCAGGGCCCTTGCACTGTAAGGCGTCTCCTTTATGCAGTACATTTATCAAGTTATTTGTGATATAGATTCAACAAGGTCCATACAGATTTAAGTCAATAGTGCCAGAACAGGCAGGTGATAAACTGCTGGAGACTGTGGAGGTATTTTGAGTACTGTTTATGTTCTCAGGCATCCAGGTAATGTTACACATTATTATTATTAAGAAAGCAGTTTGAGATGATTTAAGATTTGTGACATTATATATTATCCTACCATTTCACCATTACACAAACATCAGCATGAAGCATTGATAAAAGGCAGGATGGATCCATGCGTTCATGTTATTTATTTCAAATTCTGACCATGGCGTCAGTAGAAATCGAGACTCATCAGACCAGGCAAAGTTTTTCCCAGTCTTATGTTGTTTAATTTTGATGAGCCCATGCCCAGAAAGGTCTTTTGATTGCTTGTTCTTAGCTGACAGGAGTGGTACCCAGAGTAGTATTTGCAGCTGTAGCCCAATTGCCTCAAGGTTGGACATGCAGTGCATTTAGAGATGCTTTTCTTCTGTTGCATTTTTGAAATATTCAGGTCAGTCAGTTCAGCGTTCCACGTTCAAAGACACTTAGCCTAAATCACATTTCTTCATCATTCTGATGTTAGGTATGCACTAGGTTCAGTGAGCCATTTTGACAATGTCTACATTTCTAAATGCACCGAGTTGCTTCAATGGGACTGGAAGATTAAATATTTCTACTAACGAGCAGTTGAACAGGTGTACCTACTTAAGTATATTTGTCCTTTGCCTGCCAATAGAAAAAATTATTTAGTATTATATGCTTTAGACAGCTGATGTCAGTAACACAATCTTTGCAAAGTTTATAGGTATGGCGATAGCATTGTGCAATAACACACAAGTTCAATCACAAACCCTCAGCCTTTAGCATCATGCCAAAGAACACGAGGCACGAAAGCAAAAAAAGCAAAGGAATGTCCCTGCTGGAGTAGCACACAAGAGATGCATTTCAAATGAGACTCAAGAAACTGACAAGCTGACGTGAAATTTAAACGATTAATAAAGAAGATGCTCAAATTTAGTGTTCTGGACCGTCAGCCTTTTGTTTCTGGAGAAAATGTCACCACTTCATCAGACATCTGGAAGCATGATATAGTTTTCCAAATCTAAAAAATGTATTATTCAATTACATTTATAATATAGCGCTTTTTATAGTGGTACATCGTCTCAAAGCAGCTTTACAAACTTAAATTATATCCCAAGGCAAATCCCAAGTTGAGCAAGCCTAGGGCGACAGTGGAAAGGAAACGTGGTAGGAAGAAACCCCAGGAGAACCAAGACTTAACAGGGGACCCATCCTGCATGGGTGGCCTAGCTGTGTATTAAATTATAGCAAAATTAGGTAAATAATTTAAATCAATAACAAATTAATAATACAATTTAAGTTGGTAATCAAATAAATAAGCTAAATTATAAAACAAAATAGATATAAAAGGAGTCCTCAATGGAAGGTTCTTGGAGGCACATCGTCTCCTGATGTCCAACAATGGAGACTATGGAGTTACTGCACTCTGGTGAGACTGGTTTCTGTTGGAGACCAGTATAGTTTTCTTATAGTTATTTATATGGCCCACTAGGGACAAGGTAACAGTGACACTGTGGGATCACAGCTCCAGAGACCCAGGCAATTTTTTTTGACCAATTGCCTCCAAATTCTTCACACAGTCCAAAGACCAGTCTTAGACCAACTGGCATCTCTCTAGTGTCCTAGTGTTTACATGCGCGTGTGCCCTTTGATGGACTGACGTCCTGTCTACGGCCAGTTAGGCCAAGCACTAAAACTCTGATCACCCAGAAGCCAAAAAGATTGTTCTTCATTACCCTGTACTTCACATCTTCCTCCCTTTTAGAATTAGGTTATGTTAATTTATAACCTAACGGAACCATTTCAGTCACATTAACATAAATGAATGACACTCACTGCATTAGCAGAATTATCCAGAGCGACTGACACTGACAAGTTATATTGCCACAGCAATAGTGAGTTAAGGGACCCTGAACCTTCTGGTGAAAAGTCCAGTACCATAACAAATAAGCCATCAAAGGTATTCTGATTATGGAGAATGATCACAGTTAGTTATACGTAACCAGGTTAATAAAGAATAACAAAAATAATGGTTTCCATAGGTGTCACATTTTTCTAAACATTTATGCTTTTTACCAAAAGGAATTTGATAAAGTTGGTCAAATATGTTCTTAAAGCCCAAAGGGAAAAATCTTCAATCACTGCATTTCTCACTCAACACAAACATCCTGCGCGTAACAACGGTATGAGACATGTAAATCAGTGGGCAGGTTTTTTAAAAAGCTTTAACTTCAACTTACTTGAATCAGCACTGCAGCCCGACAGTAAAAAACATTTGTGACTGAAGGGTGTTCTAAAGTGGCGTGGGAGAACGGGTGGACGGAATAAAGGCTTGCTCAGGCAGGGAGACCATTTAGGAGAGATCATGCTGAAAAATCTCACATGTGCACCTGGTGTGTTGGGGCTGCGGTGGTGCCAGCAGCACCTTTATTCTGCAGCACATGACAGTCCCCAGGAGGGGAAAGTGATGGCAGGAGGGAAAGAATGACGGAGGAAATCAAGACAAAAGGAGGTACGCAGGAAGCCTTCTTTGTTCTCAATGATGCACAATGAGGTTTTAAAGTTTAATGGAGCTCACAGACAAGAGTCGATTTTTGTTCTGAGCACCAACCGAGAAACACTTTATAGAGCAGACACAAAAACGCAAGCAGACCAACAGCACTACTCAATACACGCGCGCCAATGCAAACCTGCCACATGCATAGCTCCTACATATCAGCCGCTGCTCCATATCTCAACTGGAAGGCACTGAAAAGGCATCCACATGAATTGGAATGGTATAAGGAAAGTTTAAATTAATTCCCCAAGCCCTTTCAATTTCTCTCAGAGAAGGTGAAAGAGTAAGATAGAGGAGCATTACAGTCCCAGTGAGAGCTAGGTTCCACCCTTCAGTGGTTATCACAATAGTGATACTGAGGCAAAACAAACTGTGGCTATCAGCGGTGGCGGAACACCAGCATCAACATGGCTATCTTCCCCATTCTCTCCCTCATATCAAAATCCTGCTTCACTGAGCATCTCTTCAATCCATCAACTCCTCTTGCTCAACCACCTGAGCCTCTCCTGCTGGTGCTGTAGATGGGAGCGGAGGTGTACAATGCTCCTCCACTATCCCCTCCACCAGCTTCACGGGAGATAAAGCCGAGTTGAGAGTTCATCAGTCGAGCCAGGGGGCTTTGATTAACTAACCTGACATCTTTTAGCCTGCAGAGAGCCACGCTGATTTGACAAATGAGTAGCAATGGGGGCTGTAAATCAGATATTAAAGCTTCAAACAGCTCAAGATCAATAGGCTCTCAGTGCCGCACCGTTCAGCTTTCCCACCAGCTGGCTTTCAACACAGACGTTATTCTGATAAAACACTCAAAGAGACACGCATAAAGGAATTCACACAGAGCCCAACATTACAGAAAAAAACCCACCCGCTATTAAAAAAAAAAAAAAAAAAGCAGACTGGTCAAATGTTCTCAGAGGACCCATTATTGTACTAATGCCATGATTACGCTTTACTAGCGCACATATATTTCAGAGCCCGTTGCTTTCTGATGACCATTCCGTAATTAGCAGGGTTTGCTATTTAACACCTGCTCTCTCGCCAACTAAAATACCACTGGCATGCGACTTAAATACAGGTATGCGCAGTTTAACGACCATCCGATCAACCCCCATTCGATTTAACGACTAAGGTCTTAACAATTACCATAAATTATAAAAGGGAATAAGAATCTGGTTTAACTCTGGACGCTTTGGCCGGAAACAGCTGGTCACCTCAGCAGCCAATTTTTAGAGGCGGGCGTTCGAGTTTAAGAGCGGAAGTCTATCAACTGTGCGTATCTCTCTATCCATCTGCAGCCGTTTGTATCTGTACCTTACCAGTCATGTGCTCTCTAGCTCACGTTTGTAAGGAGTCTGTGCTAACTCGATTGTTATGTTGTGTGTAGGTGAGTGTAACTACCTTACTGTACGTATTCTCACTTTCTCGTTTGCTCATATTTGGACTAGAGACTGTCCTAACTTTGTGGATGTGTTTACAGACTGTGTTCACAATTGTGTGCCTGCGCTGGACGTAGCACTTCTATGTTTCTCCCCCCACCTATATTCCATATTCTTAGAGACACATAAAATACTTTTTTTTTTCCTCCCCGAATCCCTTTTTGGCGACACGGATTGACACGGGGCTTCTTGTCATGCCCGCCTCTGCTAGTAAGGCCACGGATGGCATGCATGCTGAGGCGACCATGACGATTGCCTGTTTACAGCCACAAAATCCAGAGTTAAACACCAGATTTTTATTACCTATTGTCATCCCTTAAAATTGATAATTGATAAGACCTCGGCTAAAGTGATTGGATGGTCGTTACACGGTGCATCCCCGCATTAGTGGACATCCTTTAGGTAACTGCTTGGAATTCTATAACTACATGATGCTATATTAGCTGCAATCAGAACTACTACACGCTAATAAACAGTTGGTGAATTCTCTGGATTTTACAGATTGTTAAGATTACGGGGCATGGGCTGTCGGGCCGAGTCTCGTTGGACGGAACCTGCAGTACATATCAAAGTCTCTGACACCACAACCAGACAGGAAACATCAGGGAACGGAGAAACCGTACCGCAAGCCTGGGTCCAATGACAAGGGAGAAGATTAGAAAGTAATTATATTTATTGTGGTCGGTGCATGGTCAGAAGCCTGTGGCTGTGCTCTCGGCTGTGTCACTGCATTTTTCACTCATGAGAAGTGGAACGGACTGGTATAAGCAACAGAAGAAATTCAGCTTAAAACATAGCGGTCTATATGACATGTTATTAGCCCAATGCAGGCTGCAATCTGTGCCTGAATCACAGGCTGAGCCAGCACTGAAAAGTTGGGAAAATATTCCACAATCGCAGCTTGCAACTTATACCCAGATGTCGCGTGTCTAAAGAGAGAATGATTAGAATAACATGAGCAGGAGAAGAAGAGAGGAAGCAATAGGATGACCAAAAAGAAAACAAACTTCCAGTTTAGAAAATCCACTCTAAAAGCTTTTTTTTTTCCCCCAAAACACAAAGGTGGGATTCAAAGACTGAAGAGAACGGTTTAGCTGCTTGCTGAGCATCATCACTGGAAGATAAGACCTGTAGCGCTACAGATCCCTAAAGAAGCATTGAGCCTCTCTGAAGGCATTTCATCATCAGCTACACAAAGAGTATAGTGCATGCGCTGGAGATGGGACAATCCCTTAAAAGCACAGCACCATTTCCATCTCCTGATCCCAACAAATACTACGGCTCACTCTAGCTCACTGCGGACTCCACAGAAAGCTGGACAATCAAAGGCTTTTAAGGCAGCGAATCTAAACTGTGAGCTCATCTGTCCATAAAACAGTCAAGCCCTATCCATACGGGACCCCTGCTCTGACTCCAAAGACTGCACCTTATAGACACGATGGGATTTGTGCATAGTTTAAAAACAAAAACAATCTGCCACAGACAAAAGAAAAAGACAGCATTTCAGAGAATCTAGTCTCTGGTGCACAAGACGAGTTTAGTACAAACTTTATGAGTCTTGTTTGCTTCTGGGAAAGAGGGAGATGTTTTTGTTTCCGTGTTGTTTTTAGCTAACTGCAAGGAAGAAAACAACCGTTCCCAGTTCCACAGTTGCCAGGAAGCTGAAATCTGCACACAGATTTTATGTAGCTCAATTAATCTTTTAAACTAACAAGGCAAAACAGGTTGTTAAATGCCTTTATTGTGATAGAGATGGGACATAAATTGTCGGGCAATAGCTTACAGAAGTCCTCAGTTCAGTTTAAAGTGACAGCACTGTGGTGCAAAGACTACATATCAAGAAGCTAATATGAAAGTACTGAAAAAGTTATGAAAGTCTTAGCCCCCTATTAGACCTGTATGTGTGTGTTGGGAGGTCACACAGGCACGTGGAGGCCACACACACACACACACACACACACACACACACACACACACACACACACACACACACACACACACACACACAC
>JAUZST010067022.1:0-22324 GCA_034779995.1 Parotocinclus haroldoi | reverse complement strand
ATAAGAAAATATGTAAATCTTAGAATGTTCTATATGAATAAATAATATTATTGGAAAACAACTTATTTCATAAGTTTTTTGTTTTTTTTAAACATTGGTCACACCAGGTATGAATTTTGAATCTTCTCTTTAAGGTAGTCTTGAGCAAGTGGTGTCGTGAGGTGTCCGAGTGCAAACCCGACAGCATCGAGGTCGACCTGCAGCCTGATGACTTTGTAGTTAATGTAAGGAACTGATAAGGCATTTTCATTCCAACTGTTGTAATAGATAAATAAATCAGTGTTGAAGGTCCAAATCTATACGACATGTCAAAGTGTAAAGTTCACTGCTGCTGATTTGGCAGGTGGTTCACATGAACTACGGCATGAAGGAGAAAAACCCCATCAACAGCGTCTACTTTTACTGCAAAGACAACCCACATATAGCCATCAAGATCCGCAAGAACCAGGTACACATCATGATGAGCAGTGTGTGGAATTGCCATGTTGTCAGAGTCTGGGTGGGTTTTTTTTTTCCCAAGTGTGTATGGCAAGTGCAGTTGTGAACTTGATCCTCTCATGGTTATAGTCATCAACGTTAACGAATATGTAGAGTGTGGTTTTATTTGAGAGAGAGAGAGAGAGAGAGAGAGAGAGAGAGAACATGATATTTGAGATTAGCCTTAGAATTGAAGGACAGATTTGAGCGATCGAGAGGTTAGTGAGAGAGATTCGTAAAAGAGATTTTAGAGATCGGGTTTGATGCTGTTTTGTTTTGGCTTCAAGCCGACAGATGTGTGTTTGGTTCTTGCAGGTATCCAAAATGCTGCCGGAGAGATTTGCTGAGCAGCTCATCAGAGTTTATTGCAAAAAAACAGACGAGGAGAGTCTGGAGGCTGCAAAGAAATACTTTGTGCAATGGTGCATAAACAGAAACTTTTCGAAACCTCAGGTAATGCTGCACTGCTTCTAGTTCACCTGGAATAGTGTGGATTTAGCTGAGAGTCACACGGTGCATGCTCTGACTCACTACAGGATGAACTCCTTTCAAATCCATTCATTCATTATCTTCCGCTTAATCCACACGGGGTCGCGGACCAGCCGGTGCCCACCCGGAAACTCTGGGCAGGAACAACCATAGATGGGGCACCAATCCATTGCAGGGCGCACACATACACACAGTGACACACTAAGGGCCAAACCAATTAACCTAATATACATGTCTTTGGACTATGGGAGGAAACTGGATTGAACCCACGTAGACACAGGGAGAACCAAGGCCGCTCCACCCTGGGATTGAACCCGGGACCTTCTTTCTGTGAGGCAGCGGTGCTGCTTACCGAGCCACCGTGCTGCCCCTTTTTCACATCGTCTTCCATAAACCACAGCAGTGTTAGTGCGGTACTGAGAATGAGCCATCATCCAAATAGTACCTGATCTGTGCTGGTTCTGTTTGGGTCCTGACCATTGGAGAACAGAGTGAATGGAATAAAGGATATAAAGAAACAGATGGACTACAGTTTGTAATCCTAGAGCTACAGAGTACTTTTATAGGGTTCTTGTTAGTGATTTAATCCAGGACTGTGGTGGCCTAGGGGTGAAGGTACTGGACTAGAAGTTCCAGGGTTCAAATTCCACCTTTGCCAAGCTACCACAGTTGGGTCCCTGAGCAAGGCCCTTAACCCACAATTGCTTGGATTGTCAGACTCTGTTATTTGTAAGTCGCTCTAGCTAAGGCGTCTGCTAAATGACATAAATGGAAATGGAAATCAAATGGACAATGAGTGTAGAAACAAGGCGGTTTTCTAATCAGTGAGTGTAAATATATATTTTTAACGCCACGCTTTTTTGTGTACGCTTTCAGGATGGTGATGTCACCGCACCGGAGCTCACTCCTCTAAAGCATGACTGGCAAGACAAAGATGACGAAGGTGCGAGTGAACATGAAGTAGTGAAACACAGAATGCCTGTTAATGGGGAAAAGTGCGTGAAGAGACAAATCGAGCTCGGCGACTAGGCTTAATAAATAAAGAGTCGGTTGGGTGGGTCCGCCACCAGAGGGCGCTTTAAACATCTTCCTCTTACTGGTGGTTTATGTTAGTATTTATTTTGTTTTTTGATTGAACCCTTCCTTGTCCTCAAAAAAGCTTTATTTTCTATATATATTTTAAAGATTTTAAAACAAGTGCAATTATATCGACGTCACTCTCCGACTCAGAAGCTTTTTCGTTACTCCCGCTGCATGCTGGAATGTAGTAACACCGGATCGCAAACACTCAATAATAAGTGATTAATAATAATATTAACAGTACAAATCGAAATGCGTCACAGTTGCAATGTTACAAGTCTGCCACCCTTTCAAAATGCCAGTACCAGGAAGATGTTTATTGTTAGCACGATTTATATGGTCTGCAAATGTTCTGTTATGTTTTGCTGCTTTTTATTCGCCCAGAAGTCTAAAGTAATGAATCATGTCATTCTGTGCATCATGTGGTAAAAACAGGCTTCAAAGTGGGAACAACTTAAAATCTGGTCAGCCAGTCACAGGCTTTGTTATATGACTAACCTTTTTTTATTTGCTCTGGTTTGATGTATTGCTTAGTGTAAAAATATGGGCTTTTGCACCTGATATTTGTGTTGTTACTGAAACAAAGAATGTTTTGTCCATGATATTGCACTGTTTATAACCCTACCTGTTAAACACCTCTGCCAGGACTGCTGTTATTCATCTCAACAGCTTCTTGTTCCTCAGCGCTGCCTAGCATCAGCTCAGTGGTGAACGTTCAGATTTGGTTACTTTCTATTTAGTGGTTATAGATTATCAGTATTAAATATTGAATTTTTTTTACTCTAAAGCTAAACCAGAGGTTTATACGTAGCACTACACCGAGCTAAATAGGAGAAATGACTTGCTGTGATTTCATAGGATCAGGTTTGGGATTGGCTGCCCTTGCTGACCCATCACGGTTGATCTGCCTCAGTTTTAGATGTGCAAACCAAAAATCCAATCATCCAACATGCAGAATCACTTTATTATTCAGCACAATCCTCCTGGTAAAATTACAGACAATATTCTAGAGGGTGCAGAACTAGTACGGTAATTATAAAATTTTTAAAATATATATTTTAAACTTCATATCTTATTATGAAAACAAAAAGCAGGGATATCCAGTACGTTTTTGAATCCTAGGGTTTGATGCTCAGGTTAGTGTTGCTTCAGGATGACCTGTGCTTACTTAACTTTTATTGCGTATGATGTATTTTTGATCTGCCATGACATAATATTGCGTTTTTTGCTGTGTGGTTTATATCGGGTCTAAACCTATATTGTTTAGGATGTTTAACGTTAAGAAATAGTCCGCATTTATGACTAAAATGCAAGCCCGGTAAAGTTGACCTGTCATTAGTGCTTTTGAAGGCCGAACTCTTGGTTATTGCCAAATCCCTCTTCGTTATATTATTGCAACATCAAAGGAAAGGCAGTTGTAGGTTAAAAAGTATGACAATTCAAATACAGTCGGTTCAGATGTACGTTAATATAAAACTAAAACCTTTTAATTCTTCAATTACCTTTTTTGTACAGAATTATGCTTAAACCGCAACTGTTTAATCCCATCGTAAAAATCCGGGTTCCTGTGGACAACTCATTGACAGCGTGCAGTTCCACTATATTACCGACAGGTGGCGTTAATACGTGCTAAACAAAATAGTGAAACGATTTATATACACAACCCAAAAGCTCATAAATTAGGCCACAAAGAGCGTCTTTTACTTATGATCTTTTATTTTATGACTTAAAGTGTACATTTAGTCAAACATCCCTGTTAAAAACAAGCCTCAAATGATGTCTGGACCTGGCTCGCTAGCATGAGATGCCAGTAGGGTGCCTGTTTAACTGGCTTAACCAACAAAACCTTATCAGCATAAATAACCACCATAATCTTATATGAATGTTCATACCAGTGTTCAAAACACAACATATTCTGGTCTTCGATGGTTTTTTAGCAGGGCTAGGGTTGCTTAGGGTTACTTAGGGTTACTTATTTTATTATTTTTAACCTAATTTAGCCAGTGTTATGCAATTCACAGTCAACACTGGGCAAATCTGACACATGAATACATTTGGGCACCCTTGTTAAATTACTTTATAACAACTTGGTTACGTTATTGTTTTTCTAAACGAAAAGAACATAGCCTTTGCTGGGAACAAGGTTTGGCCTGTACAAACGATTTAACAGCTTCAGGTGATCCCTGTTAGGACTTGATTATCATGAGGCGTACATCATATTTAGGTTCATACGCTGCAGAGGTTGGTATCTTTTCATTTAAAATGAACAACACAGGGGCTGCTTCCCCAGCCAGGGCCCTAAACCCTGCCCAGGTCAAGGTCAAGTGCGTATAAAATGCATATATATATATATATATAATTTCACATTATTTGTTTCAATTTGTATCTCACTTTCATAGGTCTGTTGTATTTTATCCTTCGGTCTCGTTTTATTAAACACTATGCACAGTTTTTGTTTGTGTTGAATTGAATTGATGCACTGTAAGTGTTTGAGGGAGAAGAACCGGTTTGTAGTTGTGTGTTTGCTGTGTACATGGTTGATGGGGATGGTGTAATGGGAGAGGCTCTACATTCTCGGGGTTGAATAAATCAGACCAGTGTAACTGGGAACTCGAGTTTTGTGTTTTACTTTCTTGTGTGTCATACCAGGACTGTGGCAGCAGACCTAACTTAAGTGTATTCACAATTGTATTAAGTGTATTTTTCTATGCACATTATGCTATGACATCCTGCTTTGTCAGGGTATAAATTATGACCAAGTCTGCCAAAAATAAATAAATAAATAAAAGCAGAAGTAAATGATTCAATAAAAGTCATATGTTGATTAAAATGGTATCATCATTATAAATGTCTAGATGTTAACCTGGTCTCAGTCTTGTCTCAGGGTCAGCCAGTCCAGGTCCCGGTCTTGGCCTGTACTTGGACTCTACACTGCAATACTAGCTAGGTGGCTACTGCTGTGTACTCCTTTGTTCTGCCTGTCAGGCTGATTTACCTTATTAAACTAAACAGAACAACTTTTAGAGAATTACAATCACGATTGTGACTGTTAATCAGATTAGCATGATTGTGTCCTGCGCTGTGCGGCACCAAACCCTTGCCCAAGAAAGTGTGAAACAGGAAGCTATCCCAGTGTGTGTGAATAGTTAATGATGGCACTAATGATAGGAAACTGCAGGTGGTGCAAACAAGAAACACTTTATTGTGATATTTATGCATGTGTTTAGAATTGATTTCCATTCATGCACAAATCCAAACTTAGCATAAAAACAAGTCAGCAGAATTTCCTTTGTTTTTTCTCTAATTTGCCATTTTATACCAAAAGACAGAAAATAACAGCCCTGAGAGCAGGAAAGGTCCTCGCTTCACTCCCCAGATTCATTCCATTGCAATTTTCTTTAACACACACAAAACAGAGGCAAAGATTTCATTTATCAGTTTTACCAAACCAGAAAATAGCATTCCCATTTCCTACTCTTCTAAAGTCATATCAAAGCTATGAAATAACTCAATAAGAACAGAGTGCACGTATAAAAAAAACCTTAAGAATAAAATGAAGCGAAAAGCTAAATGACAATCTTGACATTTATTTACATTCAGAAAGCATCTTCTGGGGTGTTTTGTAAATTACATCTAATAAATGAATGAAACTAAATACTAGGAAGAAAAAAACTACGATGGCGCATGATTGGTTTAACAGCTAGGCATGTGCAGATAAGTATTTACACTGTAAAAATGACGTAAGCTTCAATCACGGTTATCGAAATCATGGCGTGAGCTCGGCTGTGTTACAATCAGGATTAGTAACAGAATTAGAGAAACACGGTTAGTTCAAATTTATCCAAAATGTCAAGCATACTCATTAGAGTTATGCTATTTAATCACGGAGAGCTTAACGTACGTTGAAGACGGAATAAGTCGAATTTATGGCAACAAACAGAGAAACCTAAACTGCACAATGAATACAAAACAGGATTCGTGACGGAAAATTAATTATATTGCATGCTAGAATGCATTAGCTGTAACCAGAGCTAGCTAAGTAAACAAGCTAAACTGATCTGGCTTGAATTGTACAATGACAGTATTCTGAATAACCAATGCTAACTATGCTCTGATATTAGCATTTACTCTATAGCAGCTAGCTAACACTAACCATCTAACTAACTATCACAAAAATGGCAGGATGTTTTCATTTTGAAGTATCCCTAATTTTTGTGAGCACTATATTTATTACAGCCAGCTAGCTCAGATTATCTTACCCTACCTGCCTAATTAACTAATTAACAACAGAATACCTTCGGGAGATCTACAAACACATCATGTTTATCAGGACAGTGAGGAATATGTTTGCTATACAACATTTATTTAAACATTTTCATCAGTTACATTAACCAAAATGTTAGCTAGCAGACAGCTAAACCTTTGTTTAGCATCTTTCACTAAATGCTACAATAAAAAAGGTCAAACATATCTCGATTGCAGCCTTAGTGCTAAACGAAATGTGGGAAAGTATCGGCACATGCCCAGCTAAACCCATGCTTTGCTTAATGTGGTCAGGCGTTAAAAACGCGGGTCGAAAATAGAAAAAGAGGTAAGGCATCTTCTAAAATTTTCAGCACAATTGAGCAACTGTTGGGGGAATAAAACAGGCACAACCTTACAGACAAATCGCCATATCAGAATTGATATCATGCGGTTAGCATCAGCGGCAAATAGAGAAAATGCGCTAACGTTTGAATACACAGAAAAGCACAACTTTTGGCTCTTGAGGCTTAGTGAGTAGCAACAAACAAACTACCAAACACCCTGCGGCGGACGATACACCAGTGAGGATACGCAGATATTAGTCCTGAATTTTCCTTCATTGTTTAAAATGAGATATAAAGAACAATAATGATGTCACACGAACAATTACATATAGTACATGTACGATAAATATGATGCTATAGTATAATACATTACTATAGGGCCATGTAAGTGAGCAAAATAAACGATTAGAAATGAGAAAAGAAACCTGACTACAGGCAAATGTATGTTTCATGTTATGACGTCACAAAATGAAATGTATCTAAATGTCCGCTTGCATAAAATCGTAATAATACTCTCATAATAAGAAGTTCGTACAGTTGCCTGCATTCGAGATGTTTTTACTTAGTTACGTTTGCACACACATTGTAATGTAAGAAATAAAAAAAAAATATATGAAAGGAAAAATAAAATAGTTAAACGTGAAAAATATGCATATAAAAAAAACGATTCGAAAAGGATGCAAAAAGTCACAAAATCCCAAAAATAAGTGATTTTTTTAAAAAAAGTTGATATCCCTTTTTCATTTTAAATCTTTCTCTCGCTCTTTTCCCAGCCTCTTTTCTTGATATTGATCCTTACAGGATCGTTAATAAATCGTTTAAAAAGATGCACACAAATGCTACAAAAAACAAACGAAATATGACTCATCTGAAATGTAAAGAATGTTCTTTACAAGACATGGACATAAATGCATTCCTCAATGAAAGCAAGAATGGCTTCTTTAACGGAGTTGAGGGATTTGGATTTTTCACAAAACAAAAAAAAGACAAAGAATACAAAATATGTGACGTAATGGTTATACGACAGATTCAAGACTAAACTCGACTAGGTTTATACGTTTCAAAAACAATGGCAAAACGTGTTAGTGAAGTTTTTGCAAAGAAAAAAAAATAAACACAGATGTGTATTACATTCATCATCATGAGAAAAGAAAGAGTCGTTTTACCTCATGACTGTTCCTTCATTCATTCTGTTTGGCTAATCACTCGTTCCTTTTCGCTTTTTCGCCATTCTTTTATTCCGTCGCTCTCAACTTTATCACTGGCTCACACTGACTCACGGCAGAAATATTAAAATAAGATACGATTGTAAAATGTACACATGAGAATGTGTGGTGTATTATTATACTGGATATTAGCATGCTAACATGGGGCTAATGCTGTCGTTCGAGAAAGTGTAACAAAATGATTCTGGGTGAAACGATAGGATTTGTGTCTGAATTCAATCAGAAATATTTGGAATGATAGGTGTGTTTTATCGGGATTGATAGGAAATGCTACAGGAACGTGGTTTGAAAGCACACACAGGCAGTAGAGCTAGAGGGCTAAATCGTTCACACTCGGTACAAACATGTGAGCTAATCTCTGTAAACTCATCTGATGAAAGCTCATTAATCTGGAATGTTCTGTGTTGTTGATTCAACATTTAAAGTCCTAAAGGCTTGGACAGACGTACCTGTACGTTATTTATCTGTTGTTTACGTTTATCAGTGCACTTCTGGTTGTAGGTTGTATTACACAGCTAGATAGCTACGTTTGTTAGCCTAGCTGTGCAGTGGTGGCTTAGTGGTTAAAGCTTTGGTGGTTAAACTGCTCATCGATAGGTTCTGAGCTCAAATCCTCCAGTGATGAGCTGAAACAAGTACAGCTCCACTAGGCTTAGTTGTAAATTACGTTGGATAAGGAATGCTGTAAATGTAAACGTAGTTCAGATTGTTTCACTAGCTAAATGCAGCACAGGAAGGACTTTTGGTGGTTTGTAATGAACTCTTACTACATAGACAGATGTAAACATATTTATTTTAATGCTATTTCAATATTAAGATTTCTAGGATGTTCCAAATTTTCGCTCAATTTGGGCGACTCTGATAGCTGGAGCTTTGTGGTAGCTTAGCAGTTAAGACATTTTACTATAGACCAGAAGGTCCAAGGTTCAGATCCACTTTTGGTTCCTTTAGGAAGGCTCTTAACTAACAATTGCTTGGCTGTAACACTTTCGTAACTTTTGTCACTCTGAATAGGGACGTCTGCTAAATGCAATGGATGTGAATGTCATTTGTTTATATTATGTGTTTTTGTCACCTAAATTGTCTAATCCTACAAACAAGGCTACCGCTGAGATCTAACAATACAGTGCGAGTTGTTGAGTCGATCCGGGACGTATTTTTAAGCATGTGTGTGCTTCAAAACATCTTCGGCAGTGGTGAGTATTTTGTCCGGTCACCTTGTGTTGTAAATTAAAGTTGCCAGTCCCAGAGAAAAACCATATTTCACTTGCAAAGTTGCCAGTACAGGATGAGTTGATCTCTCTCTGTCTCTCTGTTGATATAGTAACGTCGTTCGGTTGCGTCTCGTTTCTCAGTTCCCCCCGAGGATGCCGGTGACAGAGTTGGGGAAGCTGCCACTAATTGGAGGGGGCATGTTAGGATTAATGGGGGATCCGGGTCCTGAGCTCTCGTGGTCTCCATGAGCGTACGAGTGCATGTCATTGCGCCTGCTGTACTGCCCGATAAACGAGCCGTCCTCATTAAACTGGATGTCCACGCTGTCACCATATTCAACCAGACTGTCATCACTGTTCCTCTTTAGGTTGGCAGACAGAGAGCAGCGACTCAGCGAATTCTTCTCCTCATTATCACTGCTGCATAATCCAACACAGAGCAGATTCAGAGAATTAACATGTTACACCATGTCCTTTCTTCTTTTTTTAGGACATTAAATATTTAAAATATAAGGCAAACAATGATAAACAAAAAATAAATAATAATAAATACCATAATTTATGAAGTCTTAAAAAAAGACAAAATAAATAAACAGTAAAAAATAAATATAAACAAATGAATTAAAAATAGAAATAAATAAAGAAACAGAAACAAATGCTTATTTTAATTATTACTTAATTATTATTATTTTATTATTACTAATTAACAGCTTTTCTTTTTCTTCTTATTATTGTTATTTTTGTTTTCATTATTATTAGTATTGTAGTGCTAGTATTGTATTGTTCATGCTAAGTACATAAAGTATAACAGATCACTTATTATTTGTTATTGCAAGTTAGGAACTTAAGTTTTATATTTCATTGATTCTGTAGATGAGGAAAAAAATATCTGATGGTAAATTTTTAATAAAAAACAATAATTAATAGCATTTAAATTAAGAATTATGAAGGAAATATTGAATATAAACTGGATACCCTGGGTTTCAATATTTTACCAAAATCATTACAATGTTTTTCATTATAAATCATAGAATTACAATTTTATAATTTATAATTTGAGTAAAAAGTTTTTAAAACACTTTCTTTTTCTGTAAGGGCAGTCGAGTTGGCATGGGCTCCAGATGTTCAATATCTGGTGATCCATGTTATCTTACATGCTACTGAATGCTCTGCTTTCTGGTTTCAAGTGCCCCCATTAATACTTGATTGTTTTGGTCTTAAAGTAATTTTCATACATTTTTGGGTTATAATTCTGCTGCATTATTTATGATTTATTAACCCTCCCACATGATTTGAAACAAGCATTCTAGTTCTAGCAACTGAGAAACATAACAATAAGTAAATAAATTAGAACAGAAATACAAATTGACAAATTGATATTAGCAGAATATGATTTGGCAAACACAGATTACATTAAATCACACCCAAACCATGGACCAAGTTGCAATGTATCATATTATTATTATTATTATTATTATTATTATTATTATTATTATTATTATTATTATTAATAAACTTACCTGTCGATGGATCTGTATTGAGTGAGCATTTGAGAGAAAACAAATGTGATCAGAAAAATCTGTTATTATTTAGACCAATACTTAATTTTTTTTTTTTAATATTTGATATTTAAATTGCATATTTATACACACCAGTCTGGTAAGATGAATAACACTTGGTAGTGATAACACATAAGAAGGAGCTCTGTGTTTTCCTAAAGCTTCATACATAACATATTACATATACACAGTGGAAACTTGTGGTTCTGTGCTATGGATCCAAACCTGGCTCCTCCTAAATACCACTGTTGGGCCCTTCAGCAAGGTCATTAGATCTCTGTGCTTCAGGGGTACTAACCCTGCCTGACCCTGCACATTAATAACAACTTGGTAACTTCGAGTTTCCTTTATTAAATGATAAAAGTAAACCAATTGTTGAACTTTTGGACTTTTTGATACCTGAAACCATCCATTATAATTACATCACTAACACATATCATTAATAATTGATACCTGTACTCTCCAAACGTCTCATCAGCCATGGGTTTCACCTCCGAGTCAATCTGACCTTCCTCCTTGCCTTTCACTGGAACAAAGTGAATAAACAAATGATGTCAGGACCAACATAACCCTAGGTTAGAAATATTTTATAGTAAAGGTAGTTTAGGGTATTCAAAATCTTATTTCGAACATCACTAAAAAGGCAAGCACTGAAATCATTATAATTTACATCAATACTTCATCAATACTTCCTTCCTTCCTTGCCCTTTCCTCCCATTCATGCTTTTAAACTTTTAGAAACTCTAAACTCATTCTTTTGTGCATCGATGAGTCGTCTCTTGTTGCCAGTTCATGATTTGTCTCTTCTTGGACCCAGTAGATACTCACCACATGTGCAGTTGTAACAATAATCAGCCCTATTTGTTATGTTTGGCTCATGAGTAACAGATAAGAATCTACAAGAACATAGCAGGGAGATAAGGAGACCAGAACAAAACTGATGATAATTTTCTAAGATGCAAATCCAATTGTTGTTAGATTTCACACTTTCTTGCCACCATTAGCCTCTCACAGCTAAAGAATAAAACTAAACAAGCAAACTTCTTATCTCAGACCTGTTTTTTTGATACAGTGGATTGAGTTACCTGAATATTTTCCTCCTTTGCTCTTTTTGACAAAGCACAGCATGAGCAGAAGCAGCAGCAGCAGTATAATGGCACCGACGAGGCCGATGAACCAGCCCTGAGAGGTAAAACTGTAATGTACCTCTGCTAACTCTGACGTTGGTAAATACAGACAAGGAGAGATGACAATGAGACAGAGTGGAGGAGCAGAAGAAATATGAGAATATAACAGTAATTACTGTAAGCGTATTTTACTGCGAAACTAATAGCAATGTTCAGGGGTATATATATATATATATATATAAACAGAACTGGACTAAAAGCATAATACCCCAGTGCAGTAGAGTTATTTCTGAATATTATATAATAATATAATAATTAATATTAAATGAGTGTACCCGGCCCTTTGGTGTGCAGATGGTGTGTCCAGTAGGTGAAGTTGTCTTGTCGAATCTCGAGGCGATAGTAAGTACCAGGTTTCAGTCCCTGCAGCTGATAAAAAGCTTGTGTCGAATTCACCTGCTCAGATTGCTCCCACTGACCACCGGCTAACACAGAGACACACATAATTTTTAATTTTTTTACTTAGTAAAATTATATAAGAACACAATTGATGTCAGGTGCCAGAAACATCCATTATAATTACATCACTGACACATATAATTAATAATTATATATATATAATATATATACATATACATACACTGACTGACTGTGACCCATTATTAAGATGAAATTTGTGTGTGTCATTTATGTGTGTCAGATGCTCACATATATCATCACATGGTTTTGTTTTGGTACGCTCTAGCTTAGTGGAAAATTGCAGCTTAGAAGATTCAAGACGCAAAGCTTTATTGTCATATGGACAAGCTTTATTGTCGTAGGAAACAAGTTTCCCTGCCCAATAAAATTCTTACTTTGCAGTCCACCCTGGATGTCAGAATTATAAGAGAATATAGTACAACCTACAAAGTAAGTCAAATCTAAATTTAGAAAAAAATTAAGCAGCTCTTAAAAAGCAGCTCTTATCTATTGTGTATATTTATCTATCTTATCTATTGTGTATATTTATCTATCTATTGTGTTTCTGATTACTGTACGTTACGGTAATACACTGTATGATTTTATTGACAAGAGATTTTATTGAATCTCTAGAAAGGCACTCATAAATAACATTCTATTTCTATTATTCTTTTAATGACTGCTGATCTGGGATTTTCACACACAGCTGTTTCTAGAGTTTAGTCATAAAGGTGAAATCATGAAATTATTATAATGATTAGAGAGATCAACAGGAAATAGCCACACTGGTGTGATCTGTCAGAAATGCTATGGTAAGTCAGGAAACCTCAGGAAGTAAAATACATCAAACCTTTAGGTGAATGAATTACAAGATGGAGGTGCTACAGTATTAGTACATGTTCCTAATATAGTGCTTTCCACATTCTTATATGTCCTTCTCTTCTTATTCCCCCTTGTCCCTCACTCACTGCTCAGGTAATGAATGATGAATCCAGTGTTTCGTCGCCTTTCGTCAGGAACCCAGCTCAGATTCACTGTTGTTTCTCCAGCAGTCGCGTTTACAGACGATGGTGGAACTGCAGAGACGACAAAACAAACAGTGTTAACACACAATGCATAAAATATTGCAAATTTTATATGGATGCATAAATAGCACATTTGAACAGTTTTTTACACAAGTCCTAAACATAGATCATCCAGAAGCACCACTGTAGCAAGGTAGCAAATCTTCCTACAAACTCCTGATGAGTAATTTAAAAAATGCTTAAGAATAACTGGATCGGCTATTAGTTAAATTCAAAACAGAAGGGTTAAAGCGGGAATCTTTACCTCCGTCAAGTAATGTGGTGGCATTAACGTGGATGGATTCTCCTGGTCCAGCACTAGTTAAAGCGCTCAGGTAAAAAATGTAGTAACTCTTGGAGTCCAGGTTCTCCATTTTGTAGTGAGTAATTGTCGGATCTTCAAAAGTTTCCACCTTCGACACACTCAGTTGATTATCCACAACTACAAATCAGAAAATATTTGATTAATGTTTATTTTGAAAGTCTTCCATACCTTTTCCACAATGCCTCATCCATGAAAGGAAAATGTACACTATACATTTAAAGTTATTTTCAGTTAAGTATAAAGTCTTAAAGTGCAAAGCACTTTGGAAAGCCCTGGTCAAACCCTCTACAGGGAAAAACGTAAATTAAAACACATTTCAGTTGTTTTTTATTGAATATTAATGGGTTTCTGTGTGGAGTCTGCATGTCCTGCAGTGTCTTTGTGGGTTACTCTCAGTACTCCGGTTTCCTCCCACAGTCCAAAGACATGTGTGTTATGATAATTGGTGTCTCTAAAGTGGCCCTTAGTGTGTGACTGTGTGTATATGTGTGTGTGTGTGTGTGTGTGTATGTGTGTGCGCGTGTGCCCTACGATAGATTGGCAACCCATCTAGGGTTGCTCCTGCCCTTGTACCCAGAGTTGCCATGTGGGCACTGGCTGGCCCGTGGCTCCGTGTGGATTAAGAGGACAATGGCAGCAGAAAGGTGCTTTTACCTAAACTTGTAATAAAATAATGTAAGTAAATAAATCGTAAGCAAATGCATAAAGTGTTTTTTTTGTCTAAACATTTATTTAAACCCCTTTGCCTCTTTTTACTGGTGGAGCATGGGACCTGAATGGGACCATCGGCTCCTTCTAATAAATAATACATTTGATCAAATGCCTTTTTGCTTTAATGACCAAGGTATTCAAATTGTAACACATTCTTATAGCAAACTAAAATGTCTTTTAAAATGGAAACATCCACCACACTGCGCATCACTACCTGACATAAAGTATGGCCGAGAGCTCAGTGCTACTCTGGTAGTAATGCTGTAATTGTCAGCTCTGGTTTTCTTGTGTTCATTGTTGGAAAGTTTGATCCTGTAGCTGAATAACAGACAACACCAGAAAGGACAGTGCAATGCAGAAATGGAAATGGTAACATACATTCTTGGTACTGCAGGGCATAACCCCTCAGGATGCCGTTAATTTTGTGTGGTTTTCCCCAGAAGAGTCTCAGCTCGGTCTCTGTTGGACTGTCAAATCTCAGGAATGAAGGAGGACCAGGAGCTACAAACAGAAGTTGCATTAATATTAAGGGTCCTTACACTCATTAACACATACAACGATGTTTTTGGAGGGTGAAAGTCACCCACACCTATACAGCGGGGAAAAGAAGTATTTGATTTGCTGCCGGTTCTTGACCAAGTGTGCACACTGCTCCATACATATCTTCTCCAGATCTTTCAGGTTTCGGGGCTGTTGCAGGGCAACATTGAGCTTCACCTCCCTCCAAAGATTTTCTATTTGGTTTTGCTCTGGACATTGGCTAGGCCACTCCAGGACCTCGAAATGCTTCTTATGGAGCCACTCCTTAGTTGCCCTGGCTGTGTTTTTTGGGTCATTGTCATGATTGAAGGCCCAGCCTTGACAGATCAATAATGTTTTTACTGAGGGAAAGAGATTGTTAGAAAAAATCTTGCTATACTTCACCCCATCCATCCTCCCGTCAATACGGTGCAGTTGCCCTGTCCCCTTTGCAGAAAATCACCCATAAAAAATGTGATGTTTCCACCCCCATCCTTCATGGTTGGGACAGTGTTCTTGGGGTTGGTCTCATCCTTCTTCTTCCTCCAAACACAGCCAGTGGAGTTCTCATCAGAAAGCTATATTTTGGGCTCATCTGACCACACAACCTTCTCACTTCATCCAGATCCAAACTTCAAATGAGCCTGGGCATTTGCTGCACCAATAGTTGTTGCTTTCTCACCAAGCTGCTTACCTATTGTCCTGTAGCCCATCCCAGCCTTGTGTAGGTCTGTAATTTTGTCCCCGGTGTCTTTAGACAGCACTTTGATCTTGGTCATGGTGGAGTGGTTAGCGTGATTGATTAAGTGTGTGGACTTTTATACAGGTAACGAGTTCAAACAGGAGCAATTAATGCAGGTAATGAGTGCAGAACAGGAGGGGCAGAATTCTCGCTGGTTGGTAGGTGATCAAATACTTATTTTATGCAATAAAATGCAAATTGATTATTTACAATTCATACAGTGTGATTTTCTGATTTGATTTTAGATTCAGCCTCTCACAGTTAAAGTGTACCTGCGATAAAAATGACAGACCTCTACATTCTTTGTAGGTTAGAAAACTTTGGCAAACTCGGCAGTGTAACAGATACTTATTACCCCCCCCTCCCCCCAACGTATATTGAGAACATGTCAGAGGCTGGATATTTGAAATGTGTAGCACCAACACATGGAACCCATCAGTGAACACATAAATATTTACTTTTTACCCTTAGCTCTTCTTATAGCACTTTTTTAAACAATAATCTAAATTTCAGGCTTTGCTCATGTTTGACTTCGTCTCACCTCCCTCAGGTGTGCTGAAGTTGACGGGGTGAGAAGGAGGCCCGTCTCCTTTGCTGTTGAAGGCTTTCACTGTCACTTCATAGTTAGAAAAGAATTCCAAGTTGCTCACAGTTGCGTCCTCTTTATCACCGTAAACCACGACCATCGCTTTCTCATCCTTACTCTCCTTCTGGTTTTCTCTCTCTCCCATATTGTCCAGAGCCCGCCTCTTTTTTTTCATGTGATCATGAGAGCTCTTATGATACAGCCTGGTGATGTAGACCTGCATGCACACACACAAACACACATACACACACGTAGGTGAACCCCTTACACACGTACATTTCCACCCTTGCATTAACTTTCACAAGTTAAATTTGGATTTGCTAAGATTACTGGGTATTCAGGTCACTTTTTGGTCTAACATGCTAGCCATGTTAGCCATCGAATCCTGTTTTTGTCTGGCAAATGTTATAAATGTAAACGTATAAAAATAATTGAGGAGAGACTTTCAGTCTTTCAGTCTTGTGGTTTAATCTCACAACCTTGAAAACAAAACACTCATATAAAAAAAAAAACCTACGTAAGTCAGAGACTGGCCATGTGAATGTACCTTATATCCAAGTAGATGTCCACGTACAGACTCTTTACTGACTGGAGTCCATCGCACAGAGAATTCACTAGTGTTGATCGGAACCACTTTTACATTGGTGGGGGCGTCCTCAGGGGCTAGGGTGGGGTACAGAAATATAAGAGCGTTATAGAACAGAAAAACTGCAATAAACACTAAAATTATTAATTAGTAAGCAAGCTGTGTCCTCTTCATACGTTCCCACTTTGGTATTATTCATTTAAGAGTTACTGAATGACACCTACTGTCTTCTCCTGAATGGCCGATGGTGGCGATGGGGCTTGGACCATCTCCCACATTATTCTTAGCCTGCACTTTGATATTGAAGGCTGTAAAGGTTCCTGTGTTGTTGACGATAAACGGGGGACGAGAAACAAACGCTTGGTTCCAGTGCTGGTTTATATCATCTGATTTGCGCCAGTATACTTTATACCTAAATTCTGGGCCGTTAAAGTGTTTGCGATCCAGCTCCTACACACACAGAGGGAAGAAACACATGTTATGGGAAGGTGAACGTGTGAGTCCACTTTTCGCATTACATCTGGAGTACTGTAGTACTGTAATGAGGATTACTTTACAAATTTCTTCCTGGAAAAAAAATAATCCCATTGGTATAATTCTGTGGTACGTCCTAGAGCCTAAATTAATCTGCATATGAAAAAGCAAAAAATAAAAACAGCCAATAGAATTTGAAAAAGAACTGCATTAAGTTCGAAGCGTTATTTCTAGGGCATTTCATTTTTCCCCGATGCGCTTACAAAACACATGGCCAGCAGATGTCGCTAAGGCGTAGGGTTTAGTCATCATTTTTCAAATCCACTAGTTCACAGAAAGCATCGTTTCTCCCACTGTTTGGCCTGGTTTTGTACACAGATTGTGAAGATTGACGTCAGTTAAATGTCAACGACTAATCTAAATATCAAAAGTTTGATGTAAATGAACAATTTTTCGCTCATAAGCATGAGTAATGTAAGTCACATTTCTATAAGTCAGTATTTCAACTTTTAAGTCGTTTCATTGCATTGTTACAGTATAAAGAAATTTGATTACTGTAAAGCATAATATTTTACCCCCAACCATTTATGAGGTGTAATGTTAAGGAAAATGTGATCTCTGTTTCATTAACATAGTGGAATTCATCTATATCTCATGTATCTCAACTCATGTATACCTGCTGCTTTAATTGTATGTAGCACTTGGATGCACGAGCTTCCCTAGCCATGAAAGAGCATGGGCAGATAAAAGAAACCTTTTATTTTATTGAACAGTGAGCCTTTTGTTTGCGCTGTCTGGCTACCCAACTTCTTTCATGATGATTGCGCAACTCATTAAAAGGGTGGAACCTGGTGTTAGTCAATAAATCTGGAATCAGGAACATAACTAGGCTACTTTCTTATTAAGACCTACTCATTTGCAATATTTACACTTTCGAATGATAAACCGAGGTGTGCTCAGTGCAGTCTGAGCGCTGTTTCCATACCTTCCATGTGATATGCATGCTGTCTGGATTGGTCGATTCGCTCCTCACATTCTTCGGGTTCATATCTGGTGCTGTAAGGTGTGACAGAATAAGGATAAGGACATGCATATAAGGGCAGCATTTAGCAGACATTCTTATCCAGAGCAACCTTCAGCTGAGCAATATTTCCCAATGTCCAGTTCAAGCAAATGAGGGTTAAGTGTCTTGCTTAAGGTCCAAAAGTGAGATATGAGACCTTCTGGTCAATAATCACGTACCTTAACCACTGCACGATTGGGACAGGATTACCATCGTCACTGAGGTTACTTGATTGGTTGCTTTCGTTTCATATCAATCACTTCGGTTTGATTTTAATGAGAGAGCAGTACATACACCGCTCACAAAAATGTTTCTGAGCAGTATATTTACAAAGGTCTATCCACATAATGAGCCAGGCTCAAATCGGTAATACTGGGTGATCTCTGGGTGACCGAATAACAGCATTAACTTTTTAAAAACCCTGTGTTTAACAGTCAAACAGTATTGCATTTATTATTAGCAGCAGGTTATGAAAGCGTCTTGAAAGAACAAATTGTGAGGCAGATCTTGAGGCAGTGGAATCAACTGGTGGATTTGTATGTTCTTGCTGATAAAGCTTTTTGATCATGTTAGTATTTGCTTTTAATAAGCCACTAGTTACCATATCCTACCTGCAGCAGGTGTGGTATACGGTTCAGACTGAAAGCTGAAGTCACTCCGGCCAATGATATTAGCCGCCGCCACTTTGAAGTTGTAGGTGCAAAAGGGAACGAGGGGTATCTTGAGCTGATGTGTGTCCCCGGAAACTCGCATCAACTCCTTCCAGCTAGGCGTTTCTGAATTAAAATCTTCTCTGCCCTGGATCACAAACTCTAAAAGGAGTAAAACAAGGCTGCTAGTACTTTGAATTCACGTCTGGCAAAATGTACAAAATCTTAATAAACAGTTCATCAGGAATCCAAGACTAAATAAAGGTAATTGGTGTTTTTATTTTTTTTTCTGTCAAACTCCAGTCCACATTCTGGTCCAGTAAATATCATACATGATACCCCTGAACTGGCCTCCCTCTCCTGGCTCTCATTTTCATCAAACTTTAATGGTGTTTAATGGTTTTATTTGACTGAACCTGAGTAAGATATGAAAAAAATGTGTTAGATGCTAACAAACCTGAGCCTTTATATTTGTCTAAGGTAGTAAATCATTGCTGCCAGTCACTGTGGATGCATTTCTGATAAAACTTATTTTCTTTTTACTCACAGCTCGGAGGTTCTAAGGTTTCTGAGGATCAGAAACCAATGACACCTTCTCAAATCGCTGATTTAAACTCTCAGCTTACCTTTTCTGTACTTCCTGTTTCTCACTACAACAACCAAACACGTTGGGCAGTTTTGTGCATTTTTTGAGATCTTCTGAAATCTTCCAAACCTTATTTCCTTTACGCTTTTTGTCAGATTGTGACTTGTTTTGAATGTCTCAGCTGCTCTTCCGTCTTTCTGGTACGGTGTGCCATGAGTGCCAGACTATTCTCTTCCAGATTACAGCTGAGCTCAGAAGTTCAGTCTTCAGGGGTCTTGCTTAAGGACCCAATACTGGCAGCATAGTAGGGCCAGGTTTTTGACTATTACTCTACATATGTTTTGATTGGTATTGTCTTGAACACTGAGACTGTTGCCTAGATAATTGGCCCGTTTTGGTCACTGACTCACTCGTTGGACCGCAAAGCAAAAGCAGCCATGGTTTAGGTAAATTTTAACATGACTTTTCCCTAAATTGTGCATTTTGCTTTCGTTAGAGCCAGTATGAAAAGCATAATGAGTTGTGATTGTGTCAGTGGTGCTGCTTTAATCTTAGAGTTATTCAAATGAATTACCGAGAATAGGGCTGTTATTGTCGTCTCCTGGAGTCCAGGACAGAGTGACATGGCGTTTCTGTTTCTCACTCAACAGCAGGGTGTGAGGAGCTTTCGGCTTATCTATAGGAGAAATAAGAAGAAGAATGAAAATTATAATACATTCACACATTCATCCACACCGTAGTATTTTGGCTTACAGGGGCAGAATTAATAAAACTTATTCACTCATTCACTCAGTCAGTCAAGAGCAGCTTCAGATCATCTATGGGTGAAAAATTCAAACTCATTCACTCATTTATCAACAGGAATTCAGCACTACACGAGAACTAATAATAATTCAAGTTCGCTTAACGTATTAACCTCTAGTTAATTCATCGTTTATTAATTTGTTACTCACTCACTCATTCACTCACTCGCAGGCTCATTCTATAACTTCATTTTTGTTCTCACCGAGCACAGTCACTGATCCCGTTGCTTCGTCTTCGTCCAGGCTGGCTATGATCTTACATGTGTAGTTTCCAGTATCCTTAGCCTGGACATCTTCGATTTTCAGACTGCCCATTTTAAAAACTGTGTACCTGCCAATCACATGCCCAAATGAAATGAAGTAAATAGGTACAGAATTTACAGCTAAAGAAAGGATGTTTATTTTAGTTTTAAGCTATCTTATTATCTCTGTATAAGAGCAGATTGAATTATTCACAGTCCTGAGACACAATTCAGTCTGAAGAGAAACTAGGTTACGGGGAACAGTGTGTGTGTGTGTTTTTATTACTTGTTATCCTGAGCTGATGGGATGATCTTTTGCCCATCTTTCTTCCACAGGATCTGCGGATTGTCTAGCCGAGTGTCAAACTCATAGCCACAATGCAACAAGGCTGTTTGTCCACGTAGCACACGGATATTATCAGGTGGGACAACGACCCGAGTTCTGTCTGTACAGAGCAACAGCAAGAAAACAAATAGGATGAAGCTGTGTGTGTCTGTTTGTGTGTGTGTGTGTGTGTGTGTGTGAGTGTGGGAAACAAATTTATATATTGTTGGAAAGACCAAATGTTAAAAAGAGTGGATATTTTTAATATAATAGTCATTTTTTTACTATGACAAAGATGGCTTTCTTTCGAAAAACAAAAGAGTTAAAACAGTGTATTATATTATAGTATTATATTTATAAGTCCCCACAATAATATAAAGACAAACGTATGTTTATGTGTGTTTGTAATGTTTAAAGGATGCTGTAGGTACTAAATGTCTCCACAATGATAGAAAGCTCTGACATTTCCTGTTTCCCTTGTGAAAAACTACGACTCTTTGAACACTGATCAATGTTAAGTCCCCACAAAGATAGTGAAACAGATGTGTGTGTGTGTGTGTGTGTGTGTGCACATTAAAGCACAAACAGATGTAGATTTTACTAAAGTGAAGGTTATTATTGTGTTATTGTATATTAATACTGAAAATCATTCTGTGTGTGTTTGTGTGTGTGTTTGTGTGTGTGTTTGTGTGTGTGTTTGTGTGTGTGCATGTGTGTGTTTGTGGAGTGTGTGTGTGTGTTTGTGTGTGTGTTTGTGTGTGTGCATGTGTGTGCTTGTGGAGTGTGTGTGTGTGTGTGTGTTTGTGTGTGTGTGTGTTTGTGTTTGTGCGAGTGTGTGTGTTTGTGCGAGTGTGTGTGTGTGTGTGTGTGTGTGTCTGTATGCGTGTGTGTGTTTGTGTGTGTGTGTGTCTGTTTGTGTGTGTGTATATGTGTGTGTGTGTTTCTGTGAGTGTGTGTGTTTGTGCAAGTGTATGTGTGTGTTTGTGTGTGTGTGTGTTTGTGCGAGTGTGTGTGTGTGTATGTGTGTGTGTGTTTGTGTGTGTGTGTGTGTGTGTTTGTGCAAGTGTGAGTGTGTGTGTTTGTGCGAGTGTGTGTATGTGTGTGTGTGTTTGTGCAAATGTGTGTGTGTGTGTGTGTGTGTGTGTGTGTTTGTGCGAGTGTGTGTGTGTGTGTGTGTGTGTGTGTGTGTGTGTGTGTGTGCGTGTGTGTGTTTGTGTGTGTGTCTGTGTGTGTGTGTATGTGTGCGTGTGCGTGTGTGTGTTTGTGTGTGTGTATGTGTGTGTGTGTGTGTGCGTGTGTGTTTTTGTGTGTGTGTATGTGTTTGTGTGTAGGTGTGGGTGTGGGTGTGTGTGTGTGTGTGTGTGTATGTGTGTGTGTGTGTATGTGTGCGTGTGTGTGTGTGTTACTTACTGTGCACCTCCAATATTG
>JAUZST010067011.1:0-22325 GCA_034779995.1 Parotocinclus haroldoi | reverse complement strand
TACACTGTGTACAAACCTGGTAAAGACTTACAGGAAATGTTTGACCTCTCATTGCCAACAAAGGTTATGCTACAAAGTATTGAATTGAACTTTTGTTATTTTGACCAAATACAAATAAAGTGTTTAAAAATCCTACAATGTGATTTCCTGCTTTTTTCATTTTCTCTCATAGTTGAAGTGTACATTTGATGAAAATTACAGACCTCTCTCATCTTTCAAAGTAGGAGAGCAATCAGTGGCTGACTCAATACTTTTTTTTGCACCACTGTAGATAGCATATAGACTCACCACCTGCTGTGTCATGCACTTTTACAGTTAGCTTTCTGGGGCCTGAAAGACCTGTTTGACAACATCTCATGACATCACTTTCTAGGCCCGTTGCCAGTTAAAGCCATACTAAAGATTTGTTTTTTGCTGATAAACGTTTTGCGTGGGTCAAAGGTGTGTTTATCCCAGGGGCGAGGTATATACTACAAATGCATTCCTGTTAAATGGACACCCACACAGCATACATTCCACTCTACTGTATACTGTGTAGCTTAACCAGTCATTACTGTATGGCAATTTCCAGTTTATTAAGACAAATTATAAAACAGAGATGTATTTGTACATAGAAAACTTATGTTCATGATAGTACTACAGTATATAGTGCTTGCACTGGATTTTACTCATTCTGGTTTTCTTTCAGAACCTTTTATTTACTGACGAGCATGAGAACGCAGAAATTAAAATCATCGACTTTGGCTTTGCCCGACTGAAGCCTTCTGACAACCAGCTTCTCAAGACTCCCTGTTTCACCCTACAGTACGCTGCACCCGAAATCCTTAAATATGGTGGTTATGATGAGTCATGTGATCTCTGGAGTCTGGGGGTCATACTGGTAGGAACGAGTTATTTATCTTTCTGTTACTTTATTAATGGTGCATAGTTTACTTAATGTGTACATTCATGAATTCCTACAGATTCTTAAAACAAATGCACCATTAAGGACACAGATGTTTCTTATTGGTTGGTATTGGTCTTGAAAGAACAATTCAGGAAAATGAAAATATAAAATAAAATATCATTTTCGCAACATTATATTATATATTTTTTAACTATGTTATATAGCCTTAGACTATAACAACTAGATCACTGGTCAGTGCGACATTATGAAAACACGACATCTTCGAGAAAACATGATTAACAAAAACTCTTTTTAATGGTAATGACAGGCTGTGGTTGTGTAACTGGTTGAACTGAAACTTCAGCAGTGAAAGGGTGAGCTCCCCCTTTCATTATTGTTTTGGAAGTCTTTACAAAATAGGGAAGCATGGCCAGAGTTTGAGTTGCAATAAGCAGAGCCCAAACTCGGGTTGCTGGCATGGCTCAGTAGCGGCTTATCGGATCGCCGTTGGCGGCGAAAGATTGTAGGGGGAAGAAGGAAATACCAACAGAAGAGCTTCTTGCTGGCCGACTCAAAAAAGATGTATAGAAATCTGTTTACTAATTAGCGAAGGAAGAACACAAAACACACTTGTTAATATAGGCACATAAATCACATTTGGTTTTCATATCACACAATACGCAATACGTCACAATCACTGTTTGACTTTCTAGCCAGCTGTTGGCAGGAAGGCAGTAAAGAAGAAATGTATGCACTGAAATATTACTATTACACTGAGAGTGAAATAGGAAAGGAGTTATCTGTAAGAGAGGTCTCTCAGTCTTTAACTTTGTTTTCCTCTGCGTTTCTCTTTGTGCATGCATGTAGAAGAGTTAGCCCTTGTGTAGCTGCCTCGAGTGAACAGGGTAGTGCAATGATGAGATCCTCTCAGACAGACTGTAAGAAACCCTGCAGCACTTCCCCTTAAAGAAAGAACATGCACGCAGTTGTGTATATGGCTTTTGTATTACGCTCAAAAGAGAAGCAAGGCAAAAATAAGAGGAATCTTGAAACTTTTATTATTATTATTATTATTATTTCATATATTAAACATTTGCATTTATTACACAGTATAATGTTATTATGTAATAATATAAAATATAACCTCTATATACAACCACAGGGGCTGAACATGACTGGTTGGCATTTGATTTTTACTTCATAATGTTTAAATGTCTTGCACAGTATATTCGTTTGAACCTAAAGGCTAATTCCTTAACCGATTCACTTAATTTTGCTTTTTCAACTCCTTTAATCACAGCTTTGCTCAAATCAGGAAGTCATGAGCTGAGTAAAAGTCAGTTAAGAGTTTCAGCCTTACGCAGTTTGACACGCTGTTTTGTGACCAGGCAATAAAGGACTTTTAAATACTAACTGATTTTTTTTTTCATCAGATCTACCCCATGCATTCCAATTGCATTCCACATGTAACATAGTGCATGCAGCTTACTCAACAGTGTCTGGACAGAGTATACTAGCTGCTATATTAAGATGTGAATGTAAACTTGTGGAATAACTCCTCTGTATTGTGTACAATACTGTCTGGTGCTTGTGGCACCGACTTGATTTACGCATGGCATCATGAAGTGTCAGATGACTTTCCTGTGGCTAGTGGAGTTAAACTAAGTGGACAAACAGGATGTATACATAACAAGGGATGTTTGCTAAGTCCCATTTTAGTCACCTTTTTATATCACATTCGAACACAGTTGCCAGGCCCTCTTATTCTAACAAACCTCACGCTTTTAGGTTTGTTTCCGTAGACCTGGATGCTTAGAATTTGATTACGTTAATAAAGTTTGAAGTGTAGGTCACTGAAGGTTAGGTCATTATTAGTAGAAATCCGATTACTGCCGGAGTCATGTCAACTGGGAGGATTCCCATTAACTGGATACTCAAGTGCATGTAAACTGAATGATCAGATTTGTGACAAAATCAGATTTTCTGAAGTTCAGGTCATTAAGTGCATGTAAATGTACTCTTGTTACAGCAACTGTTTGTCTCATGGTGTCCAGATAATAATAACAATACATTAATTGACTAAGGTGAATTAGAATGTTACATTATCTGAAAGTGCCCGCACATTGTTAGAAGTGCTTGTCTATTACTGTTTCTGGCTGCTGTTTGTTTTCATTACCCAAGAACACTTACACATTGTCGAAACCCTGTTTAGTTACGCAATAGACTGTCAGTCAAATGTATGTATGTGAATATTTGTGCAACACATAAAATGGTACTTGGCACAGTCACGATATATGACATTAATGTTGAATGAACTGATTACTGATCCTGCACCTGGGGTCTTCTAGTAATTTCACTGTGGTTGAGTGGCATGCTTTAAATATTGGAAAGTGGATCTACAAGTTCAGAAAGGGTGAGACAAATGTGTTAATACATGAAGTTTTGGATCAGCAGATCTTGTATAACAGAAGCCAAGTCAGTACAAATCCTCTGCCTATGTTCCACTACAGTACACCATGCTATCTGGCCAGGTGCCCTTTCAGTGTCAGGAGAAGAGTTTAATTCATACAACCGCAGAGGAGATCATGAAGAAGATCAAACAGGGAGACTTCTCTTTCCAAGGCGAGGCCTGGAGGAATGTATCTCAGCAGGCCAAGGAGCTCATTCAGGGTGAGTTATGCAGAGCAAACTGGACTAGAGTTTAATGGAGCTGGTATATGTTTCCAGTGTCTAAATGTTATGTATGTGTTTGTGTGCCTGGGTTTTGTGTGTATTTCTATATGTGAATTGAATAGAACTCCTGACTGTAGACCCTACCAAGCGGATAAAGATGTGTGAACTGCGGTATAATGCCTGGCTCCAGGATGACAGTCAGCTCTCATCCAACCCTCTCATGACCCCTGACATCCTGGGTCTTTCCACTGCTTCCGTAAACACCTGTGTTAAAGCCACCTTTAATGTAAGTTTGAATGTGAAAAATGGCTTTATTATTTCCATGCTCCAGGCATGGAGGAACAGCTGTGGCGACTGAAAAATATATCGTCTAATTTAAAACAGAAAAAAGTCACAACTTTTAGCTGACAGCGGTCTGTTTAGAAGTATATGCTAAATATAAATCGGTGAATATGTCTATAGTGGTACCTCAGTTCTCGCTGTTAATTCGTTCCAGAAGGCTTGCCGAGCACCAAAACGTTGAGTCATAAGCAAATACATTTTTCCAGATCCCCAGAAAATCATTATATGCATTAATGGACTTGTATTGCACATGTGCTGCCTGATTCATGATTTATGTTCTGACAAATCCATCATGAATATGTATCATTAAAAAGGATTGTAAGATAAGTATATACCCTATCGTAGCAGAGCCAAAATTAATCAAATACCTTATATCATTTAGTGAGTAATTGATTAAAAGGAAAAGCAAAATACTTTTTCTGTTGGTGAGCCTGAAAGTGATCCAGTGGACCTGTTTTCCCTTAGCTGTTATAAGTAACCTTTCTAGGACCCATGGGACTTACATGCACTAAGAATACAGTCCTGTTGATGTCGAAATAACGAAAATCACGATTAACACAACAGAGATTTAGACTGAATGATTGTGTGTCGAACTGTGAATCGTGAATCGAGTTTCAGCTCAACTCATGCAACTTTAAGTAAGTGCAAACTACGAGAGCAAGGATCCAATTTATGTAGACAACCTAAGCTAGCCAAGAGAATCGAATTCTGCAAGGTTCCGATGTGGTTGAGAACATAAGATCTGCTGGACAATCTGATCCTGTCCATGCTCCATCACTGTCAGTGTGGTTTGGCAGCCTTGGGTGACCATACAGCCATTTTTGTGAGCAGCGTATATAGGGTAGAAGGTCTGTTTTGTGTGAATATCAAACTTAGCAGTGACAATGATAAATGCATGCTAGTAAGAACTAAATGATGCTTTTAATTAAGTCCGTTTCAGTGATGCAGCTATTGTTATACGCTACCAGTAACTTTTTGTCGCTGTCAAAAATTAGACTTCATTTATTGTTTAAGTCCAAATGTTTTGTTTTAGTCTGTAACTGGAGGATACAGTACAGCAGAGTAAATAAAATTGTGTTTCTGATTTTTGTTTTCGTTTGTATGTTTTTGTTAGGTTAATTGGTGTTTCTAAAGTGCCCTTAGTGTGTGTTCCCTATAAAGGATTGGCACCCTGCCCAGAGTTGTCCCTGACTTGCACTCTGTCTCTCCTGCATGGCATCAGCTCTCTCGAGACCCTGATCAAGGATTAAGTGGCTAAATAAATCAAAAAAATAAATAAATATGCTGCACTACATAAAATAAATAATAATAACCATAATAATAATTTACACTGAATTTCCTTTACATTACTGGTTTGGACGGGTAGGTCTAATAAATGAACCAGTGCCTAAAATGTTTTCACATGTTGTGGTCCCTATAGATAAGATAACATAGAACTTTATGAATTCTAGATAGGAAATTAGTGGTCCAGAAGTAAACCTGCAATACAGACACCACAATGAGTATTGTATTTGTAGACATAGCCTTCCTCGAGTTTGCTTTAAGACCCTATTGTGAAACAATCAAGTGAAGTGGTGTGCTATCTTTTCCAGGCCTTTAACAAGTGCAAGCGGGAGGGTTTCTGTTTGCAAACGGTTGACAAGGCTCCACTGGCCAAACGCAGAAAGATGAAGAAGACCAGCACAAGCACAGAGACGCGCAGCAGCTCCAGTGAAAGCACGCACTCGTCCTCTTCTTCCTCTCAATCTCAGGAGAAGACTCCTCTTCAGCCTTCCATCAGCCCACCCCTCACACTGGGCCAGGATGACGACGAGCCCTCCCTAAGCCAGCCTCCATCTGCCTTCCAGTTCTCTGAGTGAGCAGCCTCGTCGCTACTTTCTGTCTCTCTCTCCATCAGTAGGGCCTCCCTCTGTCACCCGTGCCGAGCATGCGAAGATGCGAACCGCAGACAGGGTCACACAAGCCCTTAGCAATGAGGGTAATGCCGTGTGATAAATGGTCTGATTTCATTTTGATCCACCAGTTCCTGGACTATAACGGCTTTAAACCCACATGCCTGGAAGACCTCTGCATCTTCTGCATCTTCCAGGTCTCTTCTGAGTGAAAAAACGAAAACGGGCACAGACTGAAAACTGAAAAAAAAAACTTCACTCACTTTGCAGTCCTACCACTCTTGGCCAAACTAAAACAAAAAAGGATCTAAAGGGAAAAAGAGTATTTATTCTAAAAGAATATATATATATATAATAATATTGTATAATGTATTGTTTATATGTTAAGTTATTCTTCTACTTTGGTGTCATTGTTAAATGTGAAATTTGATGACCTGACACAGCAGGTCAGACCTAAATGGTACTGTAGCTTTTGATTAATTTTGTGTAAGCTTGTTCTACCTAACGCTTCTTACAGATGTTTGTAGCAGGACTCTTTTTCTGCCTTTGACAAGGAAGACCATTTTACAGCAAGTTCCATATTTAAGATTCGAGTAAAATGCCATACGTCAGGAAAGCCGCTAAAAATACTGTTGGGAAAATTCAACCAACATAACACATTATTTTCATTCCAATCTCAGCTTTGGATTGTATTTGCTTGGTCCGAGTATTCTAAGAAGGGTTTTGTTTTATAATTGGACAATACTTGGATGGCTTATAGCATCCAGTTGTGTAAAGCTGAACATTATTTTATTTTTTTTTTAAAAAGCAGACCATGCTCCTGTAAATCTATAAAGTATTTACCAATTAGCAGAGTAGATGTCAAAGCAGTGAGCAGAAGAAAACTACCTGGCTGACTGGATAAGAACTTCAGTTTACCGCCTATGCTAAACGATGTGTGGTTAAAGGTACCAAGGTTGTATCCCATTCCTGTCATTTTTACTCGTTTCTCTGTTTTAACAGGTTATGTAGTTCATGTTGATAAAGGCACTTCAGCATGCCCTGACCTTACAGGATTATGCTTATAAAATGTGTGATATAATGGCATACTACTTGCCAATTTGGGAAGCTCAACAATGGCTTTCAAATGATAACAGTAGGTACCAAACAACATGCTGTTGACCTGCTATGCAAAAAGACCCACTTTTCTTCCTTCAGCATTACCTTTATGAAAAGCTCCTTTTCCAGGGACCATTATGCATTAAACAGTAGTGAGCAAAAACAGCATGCCTCATTAGACTGCTCTAAAGCCAGCTAGTCTGTAAGTTTTATTCCTACTGTAAGGACCCAATATTTTACCTCTACACTCAAACTGTCCTCAAGATTCAACATGGAGGGCTTGTACAAAATGCAGCAAATACACAAAATTACAGTGCTTGCAGATGCGATGGTGCTCTTGCCTGTGTGACACAGCAACAGACGAGCAATAAGCGCATGCAGAGCCTCACTCACTCTGCTATATCTGTGCTGTAAGGCCTGAATTTGGCTTTTTTCCATCTTCACTTTGTGCCAACCCTTAGGAGCTGCCTCATTCCTGCTCTGCTTTTTGGTGGTGTATTAATAGAACAGGACAGAGTGTGTCCTACATTGGCATCTGCTCTGGGAGTTGTGGCACAATTACTTGCCTTGCTCAGTCCTACGCGAAGGGCAATGTGACAGGTGTATGTGTAATAGAGAGATGGTGAAGTGAGATAGTTACTGCTTAGTTTGCTACCTTACAAGATACTGAGAATTTGGCTTTGAAGTGTATGCTGCAAAGATATGCATTTAACCTCAATATTAAGACCTATGGTTCTCTTTTAAACGGATAGGTCAGCACTCTGTACTATTGTTTTATTCTTCTCTAAAGCACTTCTGTTTGGCATCAGCCAATGGCAGCAGCAGCCCTTCTGAGTGCTAAAGAGCTCCGAGCCTCGATGCCTGTATGAAAGATTTCATGTATATACTAGATCATACATTTTACTGTTTGCCGAGGTAGAAAGAACACATATATCGTAACAGCAAGCTCTTGAAAAGAGCCCACTCCTTTGATCCGAGTGCTCCTCCATCAGGAGTTATTGTTGGCCTTCTTTAATACTCTCAAGAGCTGGTTAATTGTGTGGCCCTTTTTTCCTGGCGATGCACCAGAGGGTCCTGTGTGAGTACACTGTGTGTCTGTGCTGCCTGTGGTCAGCCCTGCTGGCTCACTCTTTCATCTTCTCACCGAGGTTGAGTGATTCACCATGATGATGTGAGCATCAGTATGTTTCTCACATGCTGTCTTGCACAACATAAGACAGGTGAGCCTGATTTTGATGGGAGTGTGTTCTTTTTTGCAGTTCTGTTTTATTCTACAGGGTTGTATTAAGATGTGATATTTATAAAGGTGTTTTAAGGAAAGCATTGATGGTAGATACTGATTATCGCAGTACAAATTAGCAAAAACTTTCCTTTTTTTCATTCTACAGTAGCCTGGAAATTAAGCTTGTGCATTGAAAAAGTTTTCCATCGCCTGTCATTTAATCTCATTGAGCAGTAATTCTCAAGAGTGGAAAATGGGATGAGATGCTCATACTGGTTGTTCAGTGTGTGTAGGATGGATTTCATTTAATATAGGCAGTTAGTCCACACGTTGGATAATATCAGTTTCATTCAGTTTTGTGACCAATGGCCGCTTCCACAGGATTGTTGCATGCTGAAAATAAATCCAGTGTCCTCCAGTGTATAAGTTCAGTCCAGTTGCTCTAGATTGCAAGTGTCTCTTCTTTGAATGATATAGTAAAAATATTCATGGAATCATATTGTAGGTCTTTCATCCATTTATTTGAATGTTGCCTTTGATCTGTAGTGGTGACGCACAGAGTAAGTCATCAGCTTCTACCAACAACAAAAGCTTTAAATTGTCCTTTGTAACCAAGTACTTCAAAGCCTCGTGTTTAACATCAGTAAGGGACAAAACGTGCTTCCCTCTGTCAGAAGTGTCCAGCTTCCACTTCTAGAATATGCTGTTGTCTGCTAAGGACAAATCACTGTTGTAAAGATGACTTAATGTGAGTATTGTGAATAACTGGAATGAAATGTCATTAGTCAGACCACTGTGATCTCTGGTCAGGTTTGAAACCCGGAGGGGTTAGTTACTTCAGACACCGAGTTCATCACGTACAACGAACATGCACATCATTTGACAAAGCTTTGCTCTTTTACTGAAGCTTAAGATTGAAATTTGATTTGGCCTTTTTGATTTTATTTTTATCTTTATTTATATTGGCGCACTAGAATGGCTGTAGATGTAAAGATGTAAAGCCATCTCATTCTGTTTACCAGTCAATAGTGCAAACAATGATTGCCACTGAGGGGCAGTATTTACATATATTTCAGTCTAAAGCATGCTTTGAGGACCATTTCAGCTACGCCTACTTGAATCAGAGATGTCCACAAAGGACCTCCTATGCCCTAGCTATTTATTTTTACTAGTGCTTACTGTGCAGCCTCAGCTGTTTGATGATTCTAAATAGGAAAGAAGTTTTGAACATTGAAAATAAAGTAAATAGATGTACTATAAGTTTTCTAGCTGGGCTAGAAGGGATTGTTTGGTTATTACCGATTCTAAAAGAGAACTGTATATATTTTCTAAAACCTAAACTATCTATATTAATACACAATATAAGATTGCGAAGTCTAATATATCCTATGGTCCTCTGTGCGAAAACAGTGTTTTCCCAATAAATGATCACACATTATTAATAAGGTTTAAAATTAATGATTGTAGGAAAATGTTGTGTGTTAAACTTGAGATGCACATTTGATAGTTTTGCATGAGTGTTCAAGAGTCTGGAGAGCTCATTCATCTCCAGTTCTCAAATGCACTTGATTTCAGTACTCTCATTATAAGATTTTTGAGGTTAAAGAGTTTTGTGGTTAAAAATATGTTGTGTAAACATAAATAAAGGGCTTTTACAAATATGCATTTTAATGAATCTTATGATTCAGTTGTCAGATGTAATAAACTGCATATTACAGGGTTTTTTTTGCTTGTCCCTCAGTTCTGTGTTCATTTAAAATGACTTTTCGAACTACAATTGTGCATGTATTTTGAAAATGTGTAATGTAAAAAAAACATTATAACTATGTAATTTCTTGTATTTTAATTTTTAATTATGCAAAAGTATACATTCTTTTAGTTTAACCATGTTCACAAATAATTGCGAAGTCTATGGAGAACTTTAAAGAAGTTATCATAGCAGTGTTTTAAATGGATTAACCTTTTTAAAGCCGTTTTAACCACCAGTGTGGCATAAATCACCATCAGATTAACAAGTAACCAGAAAGTAGGTCAAACCAAATTAAACAAATAAGACAAAATATTATATTTGGGCATTTATTTATTGACGAGAATTACCCAGTACCTTTTCTTTTAGAATCTCGTTTGCACCCATGGCGCTATAATCGAAACAAGTGAAAGTTTAAGAATTAAATTTGAGTAATACTATTTACAGCCATTTGTACCTACAGTCTTTCTATGGCTGTGTTCTCTGCAACTTAAAGGCCATGGGAAGACGAGAAGTGGCTTAATTATTCATGAAAGCTGAAATATGCTGTCTATACGCAGTTGTCTTTAACTCATCTCACCTCTACATCCCTTCATTCATTCATTTCTTTATCCACTGAAACGGCTACGTGATCGTTTTAAATGTCACGTTCAGTCCAGTCGACTATTAAAACTATCTAAACGTAACAATACCGACTTATATATTTTTTATATTATATTATATTATGTTTTATATTAGGTCTGATCAGGTGTAACGGAATCATGTGACTTGCATCTTGAAACGTCATCCTTTACTTCGTTATTCTTCATTTCTTTAGCGATAGTCTAACTTTTTCACCTCACCCTAATGTGAAACTCTTAGAATATTTGGTTGGGGGTTTTTTAAAATTCGCCTGGTAAATGGAAAACCTTAGTGGTGGCAGCCATTTTGTCCCAGAACAAAACAAACAATCACCATGTCTCGTAGATGGGGTAAGGTTCTTACACTGAAATGCAGTGCTTTCCTTTTCTCAAGTTTGAGTTTGGTCTCATCACTAAACAAAACATTTTTCCAATAGTCTTCTGGCTTGTCGTCATGATCTTCAGCAAACTGCAAACACTTCTTTGTAGAAAACAGTCGTCGTGGTGGACTCAAGAACATTAGCCAGTATAAGAAATGACTTTAGGAGCTTAGAGGTTACACTGGGTTCCTTTGTTGCTGTCCTCACAAACAATTACTCCTTACTACCTTCTCTACAATCTGACTGTGGATTGGTTGAATCCAAACCAAAACTTCAGCAGCAAAGTAGTTTGGTTTTGTAAAGTATTCCAGCCTTTTGAGCATCAACAGGTCTTTTTTCATGAAGTCCTCAGGAATGTCTTTTGTTTATATCATGATTAAAATAAAATAACTGTTTTGAAGCTCGCACATAGATTCCATCGCACCTAATTAATTGAAACCTGACTCTAATTTGTTTAATGCCAGAGGTTCACATACTCAAATATATGTAATATTGAGTCGTTTTCTTTGAGTGTTGTTTGTAGTGTTATTTTTGTCCCATGTGTTTAACTTTGTTCTCTTTATCTACTTTCCCCACTTGTAAGAAATGTTGATGATGTTTTAGATCATATTTACTCGGAAATGAACAAAATAAATTCTACAAACTTGCAAGCACCAGTGTACCTGGAGTTTTGAGCCCTAGATTTTGCTTTTTAGTTTTGTATAATTATGAGGTAACATGCAAATATGGTGGGTTATGCTTAGATAAACTTTGTTAATCTATATTCTTTTACATGTAGTAATTTAGTGAAAGCTATATACAAAAGAATGTTGACTTTGAAGCAAGTCGATGAAGTAGACCCCAGACAGATGATATACTGTCCAGTATACACTGCTTACAAAAATTAGGGGATAATTAATTAGAGGATATGTCATTTTGAAATATTCAGTGCAGTATATTTGGTCTAGAGGTCATTTAGTTACAAAGTACAGCTTTTCTGGGTTGGCCTTATTGTAATATGAGTTTTAGTGGTTTTGGACACAGCAGAATGGTGTGGGGGGTACTTTTTTAAGACTACACAGTTTACAGCAGGAAGGTTTAGAGTTAGAGCTAAAGCGGGAAACCATGAAATTCTGCACTTTGCAACATTTCCTATTGTTATTGCCTGGATTTGACCGGCTGCCCCATCGTACGATGATGGGTCTTTTTCACTTCCTTTCTCTCTCAGTACCCATTCCTAAGCGCTCAGCATTCCAGTGGCCCACCATAGGAGCTGCTTTAGTGAGGGCTGCTGGCTCCTGGGTGGCCTCTTGTGCATGGGCTGTGGAGGGGAGGAGATGATGTCTTATTAATTGACTGGGTGTCTTGGGCAAAGTAGAGGAATTTGGCTGGGAAGAGGGAGAGAAAAACTGAGGGGAGGGTCAGACATTGTCTGTGCTCCCTTCGGCCCTAACGTATGTATGACTGATTTTCCTGATGTACTTTCTCATAAGTGAAAAGGACTAGGAAATCCTGCTTATAATTTTGCGTTGAAATAAGCATAACTGAATTTAGCTAGAACTATAATAGAACCACAAACCCTTTCAAAGAATAGTTGTTTGGAATGCTGTAAGGGTGACCTGGGTTGCAACAGAGGGCATTTCTCTGGAGCAAGCTGTGGGAATGGTCGTCAGTCCTGGGAGCTGAGAAGGCAGTGAATGGCTTGGTGTGGATGAATGTGTCAGGCAGTTGTGATTGAGTGGGATGTTCTCAGGGTAGGGTAAAAGGGGGAAGATGAGTGGGGAGGGAGTGTGCAAGTGCTGAAGCTTCCCATGTGGTCCACCCCTGTACCACCCCCGGCACCCTCAGCATCCAAAACTCTAATCCCATTACATGTGTCCATTAGCATTAATGAGAATGGTTATTGTCTCGCTGGATGTCAGCTAAAGTCAGCAGTTGGGCCTTGTCACGTTTTGTCAACTTTCAACACCCTATCACTGCCATGACCATTACAGTTACAGATAAATATAAACACACAAAGTTATTCATACACTGGAAATTAACAGAAAAACAAAAAAATGTCAAAAAGTGTGCGTGTGTGCATGTGTACAAATGTATAATGTTTAGCCACACTTGTATGAACAAATGTTTGGGAAGACTTTGTAGACATCTTCCCTTGATTCACATTTGGGGATTTTGTGTGCCACTCCAGATCTGGTCCTGAATGTTCATCATGCCAGCCAATCACATTTGCAGCTCCATGAATGTGAGAATGGTCATCTTGGCTTTACAGGTATAGGAATATTATGCTCCTCATTAAAATAAAGGTAGCTCAAATGTAGGCACTGTGGTTCATAATTAATGTCACCTCAAGCAAATGACCCATTTGTATAGTTAAAACGCCCCCAGAACATCACAGAACCCTCTCCAGTTTGAAACACTTATTGCATGCAGTTCTCACAGATGGTTTCTTGAGGTCTTCGAGGACCATGGCACCAAGCATCATTTGCATGCTGTTAAAAAAGTAATCTGATCAGATATCACATTTAATTCAACACAGTCCAATGTTAGTCTTTTGCCTACTGGCAAATTTGTGAACAGAAGTGAGCGAAGGCATTATGTGTGACACTCTTCTCAGTGTGTTGATATTATCCACTTCCCTGTGCAGTGTTCTTTCAAAAAGTTAGAGTGAAGGACCTGCATTGACTACTAGAATCAATTTATTTTTGGATCTGAAGCGATTTTTATTGATATGCTGCGAAATACGTTGTTGTCATTCAGCCAAAATTCTGACAAGAATTTCCTGCAGACTGGGATTTTTGCCACTAAGGACCTTCTGGTCTGTAGTCCAGCACCTTAACGAATAGGCCAGCACAGTCAGTATGCTCTGATACAGTTGCAAATTCAGCTACTTCCTTCATACTATGTCCTTTGGCGCACCCAAATCCAGTCACTTTTCTGCTTTGCCATTCATTTTATACTCATCTATTGATTCTTTGCATTCACTGCACTTTATCGACCATTCTCAGTTGTTGAATCCTGTCAATTGCAAGTGAATATCATACACTGTATAAGAAAACATGTTGCATGAGGTGATGGGGTGATTCGGTAGTCAAGGTCCATGAACATTACACTTACAATGAGAAATCATTTAGGAATCTCTCTGACAAAAGTGACATTTAAGTTAAGTAGGGACAAGAATTCAGCTGACAACCAAACTTGAATGTAAATGCCACAAAATCTATAGTATCTGGGATTTGTAACACATCACATTATGTGTAAGGCTGCAGCCTTCTGTAATTACCCAGGTTTCAAATATAAAACAAGGCTATACGCGTCTCATCAGCAGGACACTAAAAGGGTGGAAAAACCAGCAAGGGTCATGGGAAATAATCAGAAATGCTTTCCTTTTCTGTTGATCATATTTCTTTATAATCATATCAAACTCATTAATGGTGTAGATAGACTCCTTACTTAATTCTGTGGAGCATAAGGTACCTCTTTTTTTGGGGATAACCACATCTCATAGACCTCATTAGACAATTAACGGGCCTTCATTAATAATGTATTTTGAAATGGGGAAAAAAAAAAAGTTTAAAAATGGATGAACACAAAACCCTGAACAATTAATTCACTGTACCACATAATCAAAGGTTTTTTTTTATTTCCAGGTCAGATTTACTGGAGATAATAATGATGGTTAGACACAGACGCATGCTCCTACTGATCAATCACACAGGGGATGAAGAGATGGACTGATGGAACTGACCCCAAAGAAGTCTCTTTTACCCCCTTGTTTCCTGTTCTTTGTGTGCAGCACAAAGCCTGCTCTAATGCGCACACACGCATGCACACTAAGGGCTATGACAATGAAAACCCAGCACTTCTGCTTGAAAAGTCCCTCCCTTTCCTTCTTTATTCACCATTCCCAATATGAAAATGAGCCAGTGATTAAAAAATGGCAACATTTGCTAATTGAAATCGAGAACTCATAAAAGCTTGTAAACCTCTAGTTTTGATTAACAAAATAGTTTGAATGACTCACAGGAACATGGGCTCTAATAAAGAGGAAGGTGTGTATCTCTTGCTTGCTTGATTCACGACTAATTGTCTTTCTCTGCTCTCTGCTTGTTATCTCGATAACAATATAAAAGGTATCTAAGGTCAACAATTAATTACATTTGTCAGGTTAAGTCAGCTTGCTTAATTGATTTAGTGTAGGCAATGTACTGAATTAGTCTACCCTGAATGGTGTACTTAACACTGACATGAATACGGCAGGTCAAAACAAATCATTTAACATAGCACATTTGAGAGATAAGCATTAAATCAAGCTCTGTGAAGCTGGGGCATTTCTATACCCAGTTTATACCCAGATATGTTTGCTTGTTGTTTTAGAACTACAATGAATAGATTAAAACGCGTTCATTGGCTGCAAATGTAAATGTGTATTTAATAATAAGTATTATGAATACACAATACATTTATGAATTGCAGTTATACATATTTTGTCCCTAAGACTGTCCTTTGCCTTTCCTTTCTTGTAGTCTATGTCCTGTTCATCTCCTCTCCAGACCAGTCAAAAGGAGGATAGTAGTAACAGTCATTAATGTTGCAACATGGGTAAGCTGCCTTAAAAATATAGTTGTCTAAACTACAGGCTACGCTAACAGAAAACAGTTAGAAGTAAATACAATGCTGACAAAATTAGGGAATATTTTTTATGGAATATTTCATTTTGAAGTATCCCCTCATAATTGTACTTTGTTCCTTTTTTATGTTACTTAATCCAATTCAGGGTCATGGGGAGCAAGAGTTTAAGCGGCGCCCCAGGAAGCAAGGTCGGAATCCATTTCGGGGCATATGCACACACACTCACTCATACTGCGACACTTTAGAGAAATCAACTGATATGATGTGTCATTGGATTGTAGGAGTAAACCTAGAGAGACGCAGGGAGAACCTCCAAACTCTAGACAGGGGGAGTCTGGGATGGGAATAGAAATGTGAATCACTGGAACTGTGATATGACAGCACTGCTTTATAAGAAATAAATAAATATAATAATAATATAGCTGGACTTGGAGGTTTACAGGTTTAAAATGAAATGTACATCATTATAAACCAAGCAAACCATAAACTGTGTGTTGGTTCCAAATTTTTGAAAAATGTATACAAGATTGTTTGGGTGGTAATGTTTAATAGAACAGAAATTCAACTGAACCTATTTAATTGGATCATTTTTAAAACAATATAATCCAGTATGTAAACATACCACCACAATCAGACATATACACTGCTCTCAAAAATTAGAGGACATTTAAAAATGCAATTAATAAAAATAAACATTTGACATTATTTCATTAAACAGGATAACCAGAAAAGCAAACGTAAAGTCGAAGAAAGTTGTTTGATTATGCAAATGAGATACAAACTCAGTTGTCATAATTGAGTATCAAGTGATACTGACTGTTCTCTTTAAAACATTTGCAATTATGGTATTTAGTAATAACACAAGTTTTCCTGCTTAGGTCTATCATTTAATATTTATTTTCATGATTATCCTACAGCCCAAGTGCAGCATTTTTGTGACATGAATTAACATTTTATTACATATTTTTTACAAAACATTTAATTAATTAATTAAATTAATTAAAAATGCTTAAAGACCAGTGACATACCTTAACAATGAAAATTACAAAAGTGGCAAAGGTGGAGCTTGAATCCTGGATCTTTTTTCTGTCGAATTCTTTGCCCTTTGTGTGGTCACAGTTAGTCATCTTAACAGCTGAGGGAAAGTGTTTTTCGCTGAGCATATTATTATTTAACACAGTTGACAAGTGATTTGAGAAAATCTATGTGAAATTGTCGTTGATATTTTAGTCATTGGCAATACAGCTCCTGCTTATCTTACCAATGACAATGTGATGAATAATACTTTTTTTTGACATCTTATTAATGTTACAAAAAAGAAATTTCTTACTTTATCGTCACATTTAATAATCCGGCTGTTACTGTGGCAGGTTCAGCGCTACAGAAAGAAATCAAAGGCTTTTTTTTCCTGGGCATTTTGTAACTGGTGTCAGAACTAGAAAACCCCCTTATTCTAAGAATGACCCACTTGTCACTCCTTCATTAATTCATGTTCATGGAATTAACTCTAAGGGTTTGGTTTTGACTTAAACTTCAGTGCCTTTAGTAAGGGAATCAACTATTTTTAAAGCTAAATCTCAGCATGTGACTGTGACTTTATAAATTATAAACATTTAAATATATGTGCACATTTGTAAGAAAACTATTTTCCCATCCATGTTGTCTAACTATATTCTCCATGGCAGTTTTGGCAACTAATTACTTGCAAACAACAAGAAAAAAGGTAACAAACTAAAAAGTAGAAATGTGACATACATTTATTTGAGAAAAAAAAATCACATATGCAAAAAAACATACCACAATAGGTACCACCATATCACCACTGTTAAAAGATAAGAGCAGCCATCAGAGAATATATATTTATAACAAAATTCATGTCTAAATCTTGCCGATCACCTGTGAAAGTACAAACAATGCAGCTACATAGCTAATTGCCTACTAACCAAAATTCTAATCAGAGATTAAATTTGATTGTATTGGGATCATGACTGATCATCAGCAAACCTTTTGGTAGAACTTTAGGAGATTGGCTAAATATACTGTTCACAAAAATTATTCCCTACTAATATCCCCTAATTTTTGTGAGCAGTGTAACTAGAAGTCATTTGGTTAACAGACTCGCTTGGTAACCCCATCTAGCCACATTAAAATCATAAAATAAACATGTAAGCACTAAAGTATCGTGTTATACTGTAATGTTTTATACTATAGCTTAAAGCCCAGATTAGTGGGTTTAAGCTCGTAAGAATGCTCGAGTTATTTCTTTAATTTGTATACTGTAGTTTTACAGTGTTTTCCCCTCCCCAAAATACCTACATTTACAATCTGTCTCTGAAAATTATTTAAGCTACCTGCTAGCAAAAAAAAAACCTGAATCATTCAGAAGTCTTGCATTGTTACAGAGTTTATTAATAGATATTTTTTATAACCAGGGTTATAAAATACTTGTGTAAATGTTTTTAGCATATAGCAACTCACCATTAATAATAATAGATATAAAATAAAATAGAATAATTATAAGCAGTATCAAAATGATCAATTATCAATACAACTGACAATTATCAATACAAAAATTATTAATACAATACGTGTTGTAATGGCTTACATTTATACATATCGTGAGCATAATGGGAAATAACTCCTGCCACGTAAATAATAAAACAGTATTCAATAATGTATAGAAAATTTCTTGTTGGTTGCCTCATAGTCACTCTCTACAAGGAGACCCTTAAGACCTTTTCCACAATTTGAATCTTTTCTGAAGCCCCTGATGTGTATGCGGGTATGCATGCTTGCAGGCCCTCTGTTGATCTGAAGTGCTGGCTGGTTACCATGACAATAGGGCTCAGTAAGGGTTTGGGAACAATCACCTGTTTCCTATTGCCCTGGCTTTGGAGGTCTGATCATTTGCTTTAGGAACAAATTGCCTTTTGGTGGAATTGATAGGTATTGCACTGTCCATGAGGTACTAGACCTATTCTGTGCTGAAAAATTGCATAGAAGGCATTAAAAGTTCACAGTCATATTATAAGCGAGATGCCTGTTCCCACAGGATGAGCAACAAAAACTGAGTAGATGTACTAGAAAAGTATTACATAAGTGTATACACTGTGAGGATACAACTACCTAATAACTTTGTGATTTATGTGAAGAAATATGGACCTAGGTGCACATCCAGCCGCTCGCCGCAACCCAGTATGGCCCCTGATGGTGGAGTAGAGGCTCTCTGCCTACTAAGCTCATTTGCAATGCTAATGGACAAGAGACAGCTGCCATCCTGTGCTGAACACAACGTAACCAAGTAAGCAAAGGAAAGAAAGCACGAGAAAACAAAGATTGCAAATAATGAGGTTGGCTTATAATTTATTCTGTCCTGTGCGAGTCCTTGAGAAGATAAATTTCTTTTACAGTGGTAGAGATTGACAGGGACAGCAGGAGAATGAGAACGCAAGTGAGGGTGAGATAACATGAATGAGAAAGCGTAAAGCAAAAGATGCCATTGTTTATGAATTCAACATCAAACTCACAGCAACAACTAAAAAGCAGATAAATTGTTTTCTGGGGGGTAGCTTATCAGCAAAACACCACATTAACAATGACAAATTTAGAGAGCGCTTAATTTAGCCCTAACTCACTTGTGCTCCCTTATAGGCTACGAGTGGCTCCCAGTGATTGCATGAGTTCTTATTAGGGGCTCTTGTAAAAACTGTGTAAAATAGAATGCATACATGCACACACACTATATCAAAATAGTTTTGTTATTAAGGAAAGCTAATCTTGTGTGAATACTAGAATAGTAACTAGAATAGTTTTGAACCTAAGCTCCAATACACATATAATACATATTCAATTTACATGACATTTGTATTCTGACAAAAATAGAAAAAAACATATTTACTTCCTCCTAACTGATGTCCACATCGTTTTGTTATGGCACTCAGTTAATTTACTATAAAGGTGTTAGTTATGATATAATATTTATATAATATAAATATCATTAGAATATTAGCTCTAAATCGGTATCATATTTTTTATTTTTTGCATATTTGTGCGTTTGAGTTTTTCAGGTTTGGAAACTATATGAGAAAGGCTGTAGTAAAATCTTTCACATATGTTTGCCATTTTTTTCTTAATGTCTAGAATGTAACAGATGTAGTTCTGAATTGAAATCTGTAAAATCTGTTAAATCTGTTATTTACTGCTATTTTCTAAATACATATAAATATTCTAAAATTGCAATAATAACTAACTTCCATGTTTTGCTTGCAGCTGCATGTAGAGAGAAATCTCAGATGAAGCATTAACACTGACATCAATTTGCTAAGACACGAACTGCTAAAATGGCTATATGTTTGTTGACTGAGTCATGTGCTTAGGGAGGGCCAAGGAACCGAGGGCCTCTCTTCACAACTCCTTCATTACTGATGTAATTACACTGGCCCTCTTCAGTGCATGCACTTTCCCCTCTTAATCATGTTTACTCAGGTCACAATTGGGAAATGAGGTGGAAAATGATGTGTGTATGTGTGTGTATGTGGGTGTGTAAGAATGAGAAAGAAAGCATCCTGGCCAGTGATACTGTGATATAAGGACAGGCTATGTAAAACCAGAGTCCATGTCTTTCTGTTTTTCCCTGTCTCCACCCTGTGGGTGTCACCTCTAATCCTTACACAGCACTGTCTGGATCATTATAGACTGTCTGCTGGAGTCAGTGAAAGGGGGAATTAGCTGTGAACACAGTCCCAGCAACCTTTGTGACCCCAGGACAAAGATTCAGCTGCTGGAGGTCCCAGTCGCCTAAACCAGCCCATATGTCCAAGACAAAACTGTTACAATGGTCTCAACAAAAGAAACACAGTGGGTGGGAGGCACTAGCTGTTTGTGTGTGTCTCTAAGGAATTATTTCATGTCATATTCATTTTCCAGCTAGTCCAAGCTAGCTTTTGACGTTTTGGGTGTCATCATATCTGTATTCGTATCACAGAACACAGGTGTAATAATTGGAGAAAGAAAATATGTTGGGTGTTTTGTGGTGTGCTCACTGTCTAAAAGTGCTTTCCCAAAAGCTTTCCTGCTGTGAAGATGCTAAGCAGCCTTTTGTATCTGTGGAGAGCTGGGAAATCCTGCCTGTCTGTATCTCACACACATACACGTACATGTTTGCCTTGCTATACTTGTGAGGACGCATAAACCTAACCATAACCATTAACCTCAGTAACCCAAAGCAAATATTTTGGCTTTTTTTAGTTTTGCTAGTAAAATAAGCCATTTTTGTTTTCAAAATATGTAATTAGATTTTAAAAAGCCAATTAAAGAAGCAAGTTATAATTGTCAGTTTTGCGTAATACCATAAGGATACCATTTTGTCCTCACAAGGATAGCGAGAGAAGGTACACACATTATCATTGTGAGGACTTTCCAAAAAAAAAGTCATAAGGTCTTATCCTTGAGGGCATATTTGGTCCTCACAATGATATAGAACCTACACTCACACACACACACACACACACACACACACACACACACACACACACACACACAGAGAGAGAAAAGTAGTCATTGCTCAGGAATGGCTGATGTGATGTAAAGGTGCAATTGTATCACTTACAAAGGGGAGGGATGTCGACTAGGGTAGATTTGGCCTGTAGCCCTGTTCTCTGCTGTCTGTTCTAATGGTCAGCTGGATGCAGATGTGAATAAATGTGTATTGCAGCCCGAATACACATTTTCTTTTAGGATTTTGCTGACTCTTTGGATTGTACTAATTAGCACTACCAGATAAGGTAATGCTTAAACAATTGCATAAGTGACTAAATAATTAAAGTTTAGACCTCTACAATGAATCATATTTTATTTGAAATAACATTCTGGCCTTAAATCAGCTGTTGTATTGGTTATTGTATGTTGTTTATATTTACAGCGTGCTGAACTATGTATTGTGACACATTCCTCTTGTAATCAGCATTTTTTTACTGGTACCACAGTACCAGTTTCTTAACAGTATATTTTTTATTTGGATTAATTGTGTTTGTGCATCGGTGAACATTGGGTGCTAGCATCCTATATATATAGTATGTCTCTATGCAATTCACCTGCTGGTGACTGAACTTAATCTCGCACTGTAAATATTAGATAATCTAAACTATTGAAGGGAATTTAATTTGTGAAAAAATGCCTAATCAAGAAATAATCAACAAAAAAACATTATGTTATAACTTTTGGCAACCAAGACATTTTTAGAAACAAAATGTAAAGCAAATGTAAAATGTTAAGAATTTGTACTATTGTAAAAATTGCACCTGTATATTTCACGTTTATTTATATTGATCAGTGTCTAGAAACAAACACTAATCCTTGACATCCATTTTCATCTCAGTAAGCCTTATCTAAAGCTAAAGAGGAGAGGCTGAACCAGAGAGGACCTTACAACCTGGTAACATCTGGAGAGATTCTATAAGATGAATAGTCTCAAATTCCATGCTCTGTATTCTTCAACCTTTTAAAATGTGACAGGAGAAGTGCGAAGTGATATTTTGTTGGCAAAAGTAGGTGGCAAAGTGGCAAAGTTGTGGTACATGTGCTTTTGTTAAAAAATATATTATTTCAGTTTCTTTTCAAATACCTCTATTAAAGGTTTCTTTTTTTCGAAGATTTTAAAATGTGAAAGTGTTATACTACACAGCTCACAACATTTTTATTGATTTTATTTTTTAATAATTTCATTATTACTGATTTAGTGAAGACAGAATAGTTCCATCTGTCTGCCTGTCTATCTATATATATCTCCTCTAACTTCTCTCTCTCTCTCTGTACATCTATATATCTTTATATATAAATCTTTATATATATATATA